>JAJLLT010029685.1:0-14176 GCA_027382605.1 Euplotes woodruffi | reverse complement strand
CCCAAAACCCCAAAACCCCAAAACCCCAATACAAATATTTGCGATTGAATAATAATTCACGGCTTAGTCAGATTTATTTGATTTTCATCTTGCTCAGAATATCTTCAACCAATGACTTCACCTTTTCGATCGCTGCTTTTATGTCAAGATTCCTCGCGCCAGCTGCAAGCCCTGCGGCCATCGGCATCAGCGAGTTGATCACAGAGTTGAATCCTTCGGCTTTGCTGAACGCGGCGATGCCCAGGAAGATGAACACGAACATCAGCAGCAAGAAAACAACGCCCATAATAGCGAACCAAATAAGATCTTCTGTAGTCATTCCCAGTTTCTTCAATGTCTCATAAGCAATCTCGACCTTGAGCAAAAGCATAGCCAGCTGGAACTCCCTAAGCTCAAGTTTATTGTCCCTATCTCGGTCGGCCATGGAAAAGAGTTTCAAAGACTTCTGTTTGTCCATGCTGAGTCCCATGTACCTTCAAAGTTCTCAGTATTCATTATAATCAACGTACCCGCTGTTGTCAGCATCGAACCTAGCGAACATATCAGCAAAGACCATGCCGGCCTTGGCCAGTCGGTCTGACTTGGGCATGAACTTGGATATGTTGTCCATTTGTGCCTTTGCTGCCTTGCTCAACTTCGCAGTACCGCTTTTTAAGACATCTGTAACCATACTGGATCCCTCTTTGAGAGCGTTTTCTAATGTCCTCTTGACTTGGTCTGCGACTAGATTGACTCCTTGCTTTGGCTGTCTTTCAATAAGCTTCTTGTTTAGCGATGGAAGACCGACGACTCCGTTTCGAAAGATAATGTCTTTGTACTTTGTGAATATTGAAAACAGCTCTCTGACTCGATCATCGAATCATCCGATTTCACTTGCCAACACGCCGATCATGTCAAAGTTGCCCCTTCACATACCGAGAATCATTAGGATAAAGTTGGCTTGCTTCGAGATGTTTTTGAACAGTCTGCTTTCTGCTTTGATTTCGTCCTCGTATTTTTCAAGAGCCGTCATCATTTGCATGAACACAGCTTGAAAATTCTTAATGTCAAAGCTAGATGTGTTTTTATTGATTAAAATCACAAGTGAGTTGAGCCATGCTACAATACCGTCGATCAAAGATTCAGTGAACTTTAGTTGTTCTATTCTTTTATCAATCTCGTCGTCTGGCAGTTTCGGGCTAATATCAAGCTTTGTCAATAACATGACCCGAACTAGAGTCGGCATTATGCGCATGACATTCTCCAAATTGCTTTTGGACACATTTTGAATAATATCGTAAATAGCCATCGCTCCTGGTATTTTCACATACAGTGGAGACATCAAAATGACTATTTTATTAACTGCATCCATATCGTTGTAGAGAACCTGAAAGGCTAAATCGAATAGCTTTCAGACGTCAATCCTGATTCCGTTATCTAAGATTTGATACTTATATTCAACTTCGTAGTAGTTCATTTTGTCTTCGTCAATAAATGAATTTGCTTCGTACTTCGTCAAAGGTTCAAATAGATCTTTAGCTTTATTTATAAATTTTGTAGTTCTTCGCATTGTAATTCTCGATTTCACATGTAAAATCATACGAGCCATCTGGGTTTACCTGACCAAAGACTTCACCGTTGTCTATTTTGATGTTCTTGAAGTACACCTGCAGGTTGGGTATGCTGTTGTTGAAGACTCACTGGGAGTAGAATTCCCTCAGCAGATCGCTATTAATAAACCTCTCCAGCTTGTCGCTTGCCAAAACTCCTTCACGAAAATGGTAGTTCTTGTTGACTCATAGCAGCAAGAACATGTACTGCGGGATCAGCTCAGACTTAGTACTTCCTTCGTCTTGAGATACAGTCGGTTCAGATAAATGATGTTTAAAACCATCTTGATGGAGAGAGGATAAGTGCATAAAATACGTAAACATCCTGTCATAGAATTGCGCAATTTCTAAGTATAACTTGTTGATATAGATATCGGTATTTTCACGATCGAGATAAGGTGGCTCTAAAAGGCAATAATCGAGAAATAAAATAGACAATAAGCTTCCGATTGCTGATTTATTCTCTCAATAAACATGGTCAACTATATACCCAATGCTTCTGATGTTTCCATCAAGTGCTTCAATTAGATTTTTAATGACTTTAAGTTCAATTGACTCGACCCATCTGTTAAAATCGTTGTTTTTACTTTGGAACAGACTGTACTTATTTCAAACGTTTTCAAATAGGATTCAAAAGTTTTCATTTGAACATCGTGACTTGTTCGCAATAAATTCATAAATCGCTCTGATTAAATCAAGATTGTCAATATCATGTTTGAGATACTCCGATTCAAATATCAAATAAGCGTTGAATTCGTCTTGATGGATTATTGCATTGAATCCGCTGATTAAATTAGCAAACTCAACATCGATCTTAACATCTCTAAAATAAAGTTATTAGCTACTAAATGCTTACTCAAATAAAGACCGAAGTTGGTGATTGTCTATATAATCCGATGAAATCAAGTCTGAGAGTTGAGATAGCAGCTTTTTCACGTTCTTGTTCAACTTCATCTTGCTTTTATTTGACTCTGATTTCTTGACTGTCAGCCTTATCTGACTAATTACAATATGACTCACAGCGCTTGGGTCTCCATTCAGGATCCTCCAGATTGCTTTGCACATCATAGTATCTATTTCGTTGCTGAGAGCTTCGAATAATGGTTTCATCGCTAAATAATTTTTCATGCTTAACACTTAGAGCTCAAAAAGTATATGATTATTTGCTATTTCTAAATCCTTAAAAATATTTGATAAAGTATCAAAATATTGTGATTCAAAAGGAAAGATTTTTATATTGATCTTGAAAAGCGCTGAAAATTATTGTGATACAAATATATTGCATTTATTGACAAGCTCTTACTCGCTTCATCATTTGAACAAATAGATTTGTAGATATTCACTTTTGCTCCTGAAATATTGTATGCTTTGCAGATGTAGTCTAGCCCTGACTGATCACCCAAAGAAACTCGTGTCAGTGAAGACACCCACTCGACTGAGCCTTTGTCGAGTTCGAGTTTATTTAATAAGCAGTTCTTCTGCGACGTTCTCATAGAGCTCTTTGTTTCTTTCATCCTGCAGTGAGCCTTTAGCTTTTGTAGTGCTTGAGAACAGTCCGAGTAGTCCTTCGCTATTCAAAGATATAAGCTTATGCAGCAGCATGATTGATTTGAACTTTTTCGGGAAAAGCTCGCTAAATACTTTTTGGTATTCATCTCAAACCCCGCTGATCTCATCGATCTCAGTGTAATGAGTGAACGAGTGCAGCAGCATCAAGAGTCTCGCTGCCTTCTGTACGATAGTGGATCCAGATCCGTCTCTTACTTTTATTTTGTCAAAGAATACTTGGCTGTGGTTGAGAAAGTGCTCGAAGTCGCCTTGCATCAGGTACATCAGACACATCAATATCGAGTAGTCGTCGCCATAGTTTTTGATGTTTTTATTATTGATGTCTTTGATGTTTCCGTGGAACGTAAGTAATTTTATTAGTCCTGGCCTTCAAAATCCTTGCGCAAGTAATACGATATACTCAAAAAGATGAACATATCTTCATAGCGATTCATCATAGACATAGTATTTTTCTTGAATTATTTCAGAGTTGACATCGAATCAGCCAATCATATCAATTAAGAAGTCTTGAGGATGGTACTTTAAAAGCTCTACTTCAAACATTTCTTTGATTTCATCTTCATCATAGTAATCATTTTCGTTATACATTTGTTCGTCTTCACCTCCTTCATTTTCAGTGAAAGAATTGCTTTTATGTTTCTTCTCCTCTTCAATATTAGTTTTGATTAATTTATCAGTCTGAGGGGTCATCGTTGTACTATTGAGACAAACATCTTTGAAGCGTAGCAATCGTTTGCTTTGTTTAAATTCGTACTTATTGCTTATGATCGTTTCGCTGATTTTACTAATCAAACTTCAGGTATTCTCAGACAGTTCACCACACTCCTTAATATCATTAAGCGGGTTGTTTTGATTGATCTCGCAGTTAGGAAATTCATTCGATCCTCATCAGCAAATAATTCGTCCTTCGTGTTCTTTCGGTTCCTTTAGCCGATGTTCAGCGTGTCAAAACTCAGCTCAGGAGAGACATATTTTCACAGGCTTTTTAAGTTTCTTCGTGCAAGTTAGGCAGTCCATATATCGCTGTTTGAGCGGCTTGAAATACGAAATATTGAACGTTCACCCAATTTTGTACTTAAGTTTCTGGTCTTCTTCTTCAAGTTTACCAATGACTGCTTTTTCCTTTTCACCGGAGTAAGCAATCTTGACACTGATGTTGTTTTTAATCGCGTCGAAATACACTTTGCTTTCCTTCAGCTTCCGCTTGATATCTGCAGTCTGCATGATTATGAAGTCATTTGCAGATGAGTGAATTTTCTTAAAGCTTTTGGCCACGATTTCATTTCAAAATCTCGGATATTTCGTCCATATTGAATTAATTAAGTTTCTCGACTTCTTGCACCTGGTTGTAATTTTATTCGCAATTTTGTTAATTGAGTCTGCATTCCCCCAAACCGCATTGATTAAAATGTGAATCACTTTTTTGAAGTTAAAGACGCTATTTTTAGCCTTATTTTGTATGTCTTTAAGATCAGCTTGAGGATTGTTTTGGTTGTCATTTTCAGGGTGGTTTGAAGCACCATCTTGAAAATCATTATCGGAGTCATCGTGACGATTGGTTCGAATCTCAGCTTTCTTTTCCTCCTCTTGTTTATTAACTTCAAGTTTTTCTATTAATCGCTGGATAATTAATCCATCAAAATTAGAGGGACGAGGAGGTTTGGAAGTATTGGATGCTTTGCTCAATCCTCGACCGATTTTATTTAATTCCAGCAGTTCTCATGTCAGATCGATGTCGTGTATAAAGTAAGAATATTCTTGATTGATAGTTCTGATGACGTTAATATCACCTCAGGCGATCTCAAAAATAATCCTGACAGCGAATTCATTATTGATTTTGAGTTCACCTGAAATCTCCAAATAGCTTTCTTTCAGTAGATCGAGTCTCTTCAACCCTCAGGCCATGACGAGTGATAGCATTCGATGGTCGACTTCAAATCTTTCTGATAGAATTTTTACGCAAGAAAGATCGCCTTTGAATAGAGCAACGATAGCTGATACGATTTCAGCCGATGAGCAGTAGTCCTTTCAAATTTTCAGCATCGGGTTGTACTTGTCTCTTTCTGTGTTTTCTGATAAAATGTCAACAAGGCTTATGACTAAGCTTTGCTTTAGGCTTAACGATTTGCAGATTGACTTGATGTCTTTTTCAATTGTTGGATCACGAGACAGTAGCGCGAACAGTCCGCTAATAACTATTGCTTTATCTTTGCCGATCAACTTAATCAAACTTGTCCGAATCAGATTTGTATTCTTGAGTGAAAGGCCGGTAATCATCCCGAGTATAGATTCTGGGCATTCAATCGCCTCGGTTTCTGGAACTGTATTGTAGAAAATCCTCCTTGCAACGTCATTGAAGAAGGACGTTTCAAATAAAAACACCATGAGGTCTTGAAGACCGATCTGTGAAGGAACTAACTTTTGTTGATCTGGAATGTACTTGTTAATATTAGTGAAGAAGTCGTCCATTACCTTTCCTATTTTTGAAGAGTTCCACTGTGCTTCTCGGTCTAACATTTCATCGATTCGTTTGCTTCAAAATAAGAAAACTAGCTGCAAGATCAGCCAGTTGGACTGATCTTTATTATTTAGCTTCTTCAAATTGACTTCTGTCTTTTCATCTTCCCAGTCTTGCTTATTTTTAGCATATTTTGAGTTCGGCTTAAGCTCGGCAACTCCAATTTTAATTTTGGAGATTTTATCAAGCAGAGCTAAGTAAGTTTCTAAATTATTAGTGATAATTGATTTTAAAAATAAGCTCAAAATCGGGATGATCGAACAGCCAGGAAACAGGTCCTTCAACGTCTTTAGATCTCCGTCTTTAATCCTCGTAAGGTTGATCATCAGGTCGATGAAGTCAACGACATCGTTTCTTGACCGGCCGTTGGTCTGCGAAAACGGGCTATCGATGACTTCACTCCGTCAATCAAGTGCTTTGAGCTGATCAACTTCCTCTGGAAGGTGCTGTACAGCACCTTCAGTGAATACAAGTTCAGTGAAAGGACTTGGGTCGTCTGCGAGTCACTTTTTCTTGAGCTGGTAAAGCGCTTTAACAACAAAAGCCTTGATCGCATTGCTTTTCTTCTGAGACTGATTATTGTAAGTCGGGTTGTAAACGATATTGTGTATGAGCAGCAGTAAGCCTGGATCTATTTTCAGCTCTTTTTCGAAGAATCCTAAAATCAGTTTAAATTACTGATTATTAATAACAACTGAAAAAAACTATTTATGCTTTTGTAAACTTTTGTGGTGATATAGTATAATTATATCGAACCAAAGCATTAGTAATTGTGACTGTTAAATATTATATTTATGTGTGATAAACAGTATATTGCTTATTTAAATAATCTACGCAATATAGATGAAATATTATACCAGAATGCTTGAATGATTATACAGCAATCAACAAATATTTATAATTTGAAGAACTATCTTGAATCAGCAATATTTATTTAAAATAATTACTTTTCAACAATGATTTTAATTGATTCAAGATACCTGCTGATACTGTGAATACAAAGTTTAATTTAATAATGATAAGAAGTAAATTACTTTTTAAAAGTAAATATCAAATGATATTGTTATAAAAAATAAATTTTTAAATAAAAATAAATCATTTTTATATGCTAATCTCAAAATAAATGTTTTCGATGACAAATGACATCAAATGAATTTAGTCAAAATGCTAATTTTTTTAAACGAAATAACAAACATTATAATCAGAGTAAGTAAGAATTTAGTATAAAATCAAATACACCAGACTTTATATAACTTACTAGTAAAGTTATTCTGTGAAGATTTTGATAATATTTCTGTGACGTTAGGCATAAGACTACAACTATCCATCCACACATTAATTACTTGTCTTAGTTCTTTCCGTGAATAACCAGTCACATCTGAAAGAATCTCTAGTCTTGAAAGATTGATATCAGCAATAATATCCATATCATTTGTATCTACTTTTGCATTGGATGTTGATCATTTGAAGATTCTATTAGGAGATTGGCTTTGAATATCAATCAAAATTTCTAAGTATTCTTCACTCATCTCTAAGACCGTTCATATATCTTTAAATGCATTTTGAAAGTCAGCGTCAGCCTTGAGGTCTTCAGTAGATTTATCAGACATAACTGCCAACAGCATCGAGCAAATACTTTTGAAGTACTTGTGTTGCGCTATATTAGTTAAGTCTGCTAAAGGCACAAGAGCGGTACTTACTTATCCCCATTTCGAGATAGTTGCCTGCCTGCACAATAATGATCTCTTCTAAGTTCTGCTGTCCGTAAACGATCTAAATTATGGTTGTTAATTAGTAGACTGATCACTGAATATTTTATATAGCATCAATATTCGATATAGAGACAAAATGATTACCTCTTGAGACACTTCATCACAGAACTTGTGCATTTCTTGATGGCTGAACTTGGAATTTATGTTCTCAGATGAAATATTTATATTCGATTTGTTTTGCTGGAACACCTTCACAGCCTTACTCAGCATCGATTTAAATGCTGATTTCGCCTTGACGGTTTTCTTCCTCACGTCAACAGCCCCAACTTTAGCTAATATCATGATACTGCTGTACAGCGAAGCTGTGATCGGGTCTAACACTTCACTATAAAGTATGCGTATTTCTTCCTCTTTGAAGTGATTTTGTACTTCGCTGAGGATCTTGGGTTTGATCTGAGTCCTGAAATTAGTAACTGTGACGACAAAGCTCACCAAAGCTTCAAATGTCTCAACATCTTCTTCGTAAATATTAATCTTGCTTCATATCTCCTTCATCGATGAACTTTTGTTCATTAGTAAGTTCAGGAATTCCAAGATTATTGGCTTTCGAACCGAGTACCCGAGGTCTTCGATTATGAATTCAAGGCACTCTGGGTTTCCTTTTGATGCATCATATAGAATCTTAGCTGAAAACGGATCTACATCACCAAGAGAGTTGTCGAGTAATTCGCTGATGTCAAGATAGTCGCCTTGAACTACAACTTGCAATCACAGTAAGAAATTCTTAAGCTCTGATATCGATTTTGATGATACTTCAGTATTGTGGTCTTTATACATGCTGAAGAGGTACTGTGTGAATTGACTAATCAAACGCCTGATTCAATCCTGATCGTTATTGAACACTGCAATCAGCATTTCGAGATATATTTTCTCTTTGAAGTTTATGAGCTTAGCAAGCTTTTCAAAATTTCCGCCTTTGTGTTTGAACAGCGAGTAAATACCGTTGAACAAGTCACAGTATTTCTTTGATAACAACTCGTTGAGTATTTTCTCTAATGCTACTTTCACCTTAATGTCGTCTTCCGTTGCAATACCGATAATTAGCTTAAACAGATGAGGCGGGATTTTAAGCTTGATCACAATGTCTTCAATCGGCTGCGGATCAGCTTCAAATGCAACTTGCAAAATACCATCGATTGTATCACTTGGAAATTTTGGAAATGCTTTTGATAATAGTTTCTTTATTAATAAGATAAGCGATGATTGAACTTGATTTATTCCCTGTGAATTCGGATTATAGTCGCTAAATACGATTTCTGCAATCGTTACGTTAAAGTCTCCGTCAAGACCGTGGTCTTCTGAGATTCCATAAATACTGTCCATGATGATCATTTTGTCTTGAGTGAGTACACCGACAAGTCCAAGTCAGATATTTTTCTCGACTCCTCATGCGGAATGAAGTAACATAGCTATCGCTCCGGCATCACCCTCAAGGATTCCATCAGTAATTTCCTTATCGATGCTTGGCATATTTCTGAATCGCATGAAGGAGTTGATAGCCTGATTAAAGAGTCTTTGAGCACCTTGTTCAATTGGTTTGATAATAAGCTGCAGCAGCTTTTCCTTTTCTTTTTCGTAAGCAGAAGTAAAGGAATCAGCAATGCTGGAATCAACTCATTTGCTAACGACGTCTTTTAGTGTTTTCTCAACCTGCTTTATTTTTGTGAATATCATGACTCAAAAAGTAATAAACACAGCAGAACCAGCAGCTGCAGGAAGGAACTTCTGCGGGTTCAAGATAGCCCCAAGGATGCACCAGACCAGCACCATACTTATATAAGATGTATACAGCATAGCAAAGACGATAATTGCGATGTTAAACATCATTGTTGTGACCCATCTTAAGCACGACCTGGTAACAATGAACTTTCCTGTGTCTCTTGCTCCTGTTGCGTAGTGACAAATCAGCTCGATAAGGCCAGAGACAAAGAACCACGCTCATAGGCATAAAACTATGATAAATACAGATTTACCGTAAAGGGAATTGAACCAGAAGTCGTACGAACTGCTTTCAAAAACATCATTAATATCAAAAGTAACCGCGTAGATGTCTTGATTTATTGTGTTGACTTGAAGCAACGACCAAATCACTCAGAGAGCAAGCAAAAAAGGTATTCCGAGTATTAAAGATAAATGCACAAGCACGATAAAGAGATTAGTAATTAGTCCTTCTTCGCTGAATAAGAACCACATTATCCAGTTTTTGATTTTGATTAAAATCATGAACTTTTGTGAGTTTTTCTCGAGATATTTGGGGATTCGCACAATATCCTCAACATACTTTGATTCTTTAAGTCCTGAGATGTGGGTCAATACAATACCTCGAACATATGGAAGTAAAAAGCCAGGATCATGCTTGGCTCCAAATTCTTCGATCTCTGTTGATCCTACAATATTTATCTTCTCAATGTTGGGGATTTTTTGCTGGTTTCAGTACCTTGTGTACTTGGCCTTGAGTTCTTGAACTAAAATATAGTCGTTTGAAAATGTGCTTTTGATTCATTCGATCTTTAAAAACTCATTAATTGAGTTAGACTCATCATTTTGATCGCCCTTATTTAAGTTTTTGCTTTGGTTGTCGTTTTGCTTTTCGGCCTCAGTTTTCCATCGGATGTAAGTGTATGCCTCGGTTGAGTTATCAGATCTCAGTTCAATAGAGAGGTTGAATTCTTTTAAGACATCATACTCGTTTTCGATTTCTCTAAAGACCAGGCCTTCCTTTGTACAATACTTGATGTACCTGTCCTTTA
Organism: Euplotes woodruffi; assembly: GCA_027382605.1. Taxonomy (NCBI): domain Eukaryota; phylum Ciliophora; class Spirotrichea; order Euplotida; family Euplotidae; genus Euplotes; species Euplotes woodruffi. Next base: position 3,978 of record JAJLLT010029685.1, on the reverse strand, counting down.
CTAAATCGAGGCGAGTCGAGATAGATGTAAAGTAGCGGTCAGCGACAAGCTTCCATTCAGGAAAATGCACCGAGCTTTCAAAAATAGACTCAATAAAAAGCTTGAAAGAATTCATTCTCAGTCTCCGAACCTTCTCAATGTATATTTCGGGAGCCTTGAATAGCGAAATCGTGACTTTCCTCATTTTAATTAGTTTACTGCTGATCTCGCTTTCGTGGATTTTTGTCTCGATAATATGAATATTCGCAGTTAAAAGGCCGAGGTGGAGGATCTTGTGCTGCTTTATGTATATTTGGTCAGCGTTGCTTTTGACTATCTTCTTTTTTGTGCCTTCGATCTCACGCTTTGTTCGAGAGAAGTTCCTGTTGCCTTCGAGGTACTTGAAATACTGCATTTCGAGAGTTGACTTAAACCTGATAGACAGGACGACCATTGATACAACGCAAAATAACGATATCAACCCGCTAACGATAACGCTCATTAAGATAAAGGTATTGCTTGTCAACGCAACGATTTCGTTTTGGATGAAGTCTCCTTTTGCTGTGTATTCATATGAGTAGTATGTTTGGTTTGCCTTCTGCGTGATCAAGTGCGTTGATTCAGTATAGACTGAACTCGAAAGCTTCATGCTGATCAACGCGTTTTGCTTCACGCTGTTCGCAGTCAAATAAGGACATGAAGATCCTGGAATGTGGATCAGAGTTTTTCTATAATACGACGGCTGAAGTACTCCTGACGAAATGATTGATAACAGCCATGGCCGTGCTTGAATGAACTGCTTCAGTGAACTATGCACCCACATCCTTGCGTAGCCTGGACTCACAATTGGATAAAGATAGATTCTTGGATCTGCTGGATACGAACTAAAATCGGCGTTGTTCTCAGAAAGTAAAATCTGAGAGGTTATTGCGAACTGATCGTAAGTTGGGGTATATGTCAAACTTGCTGTTGTTGTTGAGCCATCGATAAGAAACTGGACTGGACCATCATCAAGTGTAATATCAAACCTTCCTTGTCCAGATGATACGGCAGTTCCAGAAGCTGGACAACTCGAAACCGAATTTGATCACACGTATAGATCAGACTGACAATAGGATGAAGTATCGATAAAAGCTCCAGTAAATCCAGCATCTCTCGTCGAAGTTGTCGGACAATTAGTGTCGACTGTGTTAATAGTCGCACCAGCAACACAGTGAGTTCCGTGTGGAGTCTTGATAGTCACACTGTTCTGAGAATACACGCTATTCTGAACCACAGAAAGTGATCCAACAGATACTGTAAATGTCATCGAGGCTATTTTAAGCTTTTCAAAATTGCAAATTCAGTAAGATCCTGAGACAACTAAGGAGCTAACAACATGAGGATTATTAAAGAAGATGTTTGGGTAGCTATCAAGCACAGTAAACTTCAGCTCTGTTATGATCATTGGTTTAGTCCATGACAATCCATCTTTATAGTCGTACAGTAAAACTTCTTGAGCTGTATCCCCGTCATAGCTAAAGCTGAGCTTTGGAATCGTGACACCACCAGGAATATAAATCTCGACATATCATTGGACTGTTCCAGCGTCAGATTGAATGCTAATGGTCTGCACAGATTCAGAAAGAGGATAGTCGACAGATATTGATCTTGAAGCGCTAACAAACACATTGACACTGGATGAAGACCCAGTGTTTTCTAGTAAATAAACAATGCAGTTTTTAGTTTGGACAGCAAGCTCGTTGACTCCATTTAATGTCAAGCTTTTTTCGTAAATTCGATCAGCATAAAATCCAGTTCTAACTGCCAGAGACTTGCCTGAATTATTTGTATAAAAATTTGAAGGAATCAGAAGGATGATAATAATAACGAGGAAAGTAAATCTGTAGATATTTGATATCCACACTTTCCTGCGGTCGTACTTGATGCTAAGCGGGTATACATCATCTTCTTCGCTGTCGTCGTTGAGTACGTCGAATCGATATTTTGAAATATCAAAGTCATTTGCCTTAATAAGCTTGCTGTTGTCTTCTTCATCAAACACTTCAGATCTACTTTTGTTCAGTCTAAAATTACCTTGTAAAAACAATCGAAGTTTTTAGTGATAAAAATAGTGTGAGAAAATAGTGAGTTCATATTTTAAAGTTAAAATTTAAATAAAAATAACTGAAAAGCTATTTACAATCTCTATCAAAATGTATTTATTTAATAGTGTAAAAACTTCTTATATAAATAAGCTTCCTTTAGGTGCTTGAGAGAAATTGAAAACTAAGCTGATTATATTGAGTAAATTTGGAGTGAAAATGAACATACTTTTTCTTTCTAATTTCAGAACTATTATTTATGATCTAAATGGATCTGGTTATGTGAGATCATTGAATCGTTGAAGCCCTTGTCCATAAACTTATCCTTCGTAGAATCAACTTTTGAATCTTCTTGTTGCATAAAGTAGTTGATATCGTACTCATTGGAATCTATTAAAACTTAATCCAGTGTACACTTAACATTAAATTTTATTGATATGAAATAAAATTATTTGAAAATTTAACTGCCAATTAGATTTAAAATCGAATCCAAATAATGAGAGCTTCAATGACAAATATGCAAAATAAGAATATAACGAGACAATACATCTAATGAAGATGACTAAATCATTTAATAAACTATAAAGTTGTTATCTATTAAAGAGTGATTGTTTCATAAGTATTTTGAAGAAATACACAGCACTCGAGTCCCCAGGCAGACTTAAAAACTCGCTTACTTCTTTGCAGTCGGATATCAGTGATATTGTTATCTTCATCTTCATCGGAGTCATAGACATACTCGTCATCGTCTTCATAATCCAGTTCAAAGCCGTGTGAAGGTTCAGACTCACCGTCCTCCTCTCCAGCAGCCTCACTGATACTTATTGGCTTTTCCTCTTCTTTTTTGGTCTTTTTCTTATCCTCTTTTTTGGCTTCCTTTTTAGTCGCTTTTTTGGCTTTGCTGCTGTGTCCGTCTTTGATAGCGTCTTTGGGTTTATTTTTGGGCTTTTCAGCATCTTTTTGCTTTGGGTTTGATGGAGATTTAGAGGCTGCGGGAGTCTTCAGGCTTGATTTAGAGGACTTGTGGATGCTTGGCAGATTATCTGGGGAACTCGATTTTGGATTGGGCTTTTTTGGGTTTTGAGTAAGGGATTTGGCAGGGGAGGATTTAGGTTTGGATGCGGGGTTATGGAGAACTTGCGTGTTCGAGTTTTGATTTAGGTAGATTGAAGATAGCTGGATGTTGAAGTCGGTAGAGGTGTTCTCTGATTTTAGGGTTTTGTCAATGTCAGTACTGGGTTTTAAATCTTTCTTTGACTATATTTGCAAAGTTGATTAAAAGATTATTTTTAAAAGGATATAGCTTTTAGAAGAAAAAACTATGATTTTAATTCAAATTTTAAAGTTAAGATGCTTATTTAGTGTATAAGTTAGGTTTAAATATGTAAAGATTAACAATATTTTTTTCTTAAAAATAACTTTTTAAATCTTCAATGTAGGTTATCATACAATTTTCTTCCTAATTCTACATAAATTTATTATTTCAACTGAATTTGATTAGGCATATACCATGTTGTAGCATTAAATCAACCTTCTACAGCATAAAAGTAATATTCAAAACTAAAAAGTCTCCGTTTTTATCTTATTGTATCAAAAAATAAAAAAAAACCCTAAAATTGTAAATTTGAATCATAAAATTTACGCTTAATGATAAAACTATCAATTAAAAAAATATTTTTCTCATAAACAGTTAAATCACCTAATCTCCACCGTCTCCCAAATATAACCCATCTCTACTCTCAAATTCAATCAATCTCCAACAATAACCATCTAAACCTCCAAATCCAATCCCCTCTCATCTTCCTTCCCTTCTTCCCCTCTCATCTTCCTTCCTTCCTTCCTTCCTTTCTCTCCTCTCCTCCCCTTCCCCCTCCTTCATTCTCTTCCCTTCCCTTCCATTCCGTTAAGTTTCGAT
>JAJLLT010029684.1:0-14204 GCA_027382605.1 Euplotes woodruffi | reverse complement strand
CCCCAAAACCCCAAAACCCCAAAACCCCAGACCAAGAAAGTTGGTTTGAAAATTGATATATAAAATTAAATCTTTATTGCTGCCGATTATTCCGCATTCGGCTTGATTTCGATCACAGCTTGCGGGCCTTTCACGAAGAACTCATACAGAGGCTGGTATAGTAGATTCTCTCCTTCAAGGATTCTAAATGCAAGCATGAATGTGAACAGTAGCTTGTCCTTTTCGAATATCGACTGACATACTTTGTAGACCAGACGAGAAGTGAAGTTCCTAATGATGTCTAAAAGTCGGTCTTGGTCACTTATAGAGTTCATATCTGCATTGCCACCGAGTTCCTCTTTGAATATTTCAATGAACCACTTTAGCGGGAACTGGTACATAAACTCGATTTTTTGCAAGTCGTTAACGAGGAAGTACATGATCGCTGCTCGGTGCGCAGCAGGATTGTAAAATGCCTTTGCCTTTTCAATTTTCTGCGTTGTTTTATTTACTTTTTCGAGATTCTTCGCAACAATCTCAGCTTTTTCTCTTGAAGTTTGGAGGGTATCAATCATTTTCTGGTCTTCAAGCATCTCTTCGACAGTTGAGTTTAGTGAATCTAATACTTGTTGTTCTAGTTCTTTGAGCTCTTTAACTAGAGCATATGTCTCTTTGGATTGCTCAATACGGTCCTCTTCAAGTTTTGCTTTTTCAAATGATACAATCAGGGAAAGCATTTGAGATTCCAGTCCTTCAACAGAAACATCGAAGTTAATCAAAGAAATCATAAGCTGGATGTATGGTGGAAAATCTGGATTTCTAAGTTCACTTGTCATGTATAATTTGAATAGTGGGTCAACTTCAATTAAATGACCTGATAAATTGACACTCTTTGAATTTCCTTCTGTTACATACTCCTTTTTGCAAATTGGATGCAAAATTAAATCAAGCTTGTTTCCAATATTCTCGATTAAAACTGGTCTTCCAAACTTAATTCCGATTTCTAGTTGCTTTACTAGTTGAATTTCATTATAGTTCAATATGATCAAGTCATTAGGTTGCTCTAAGTTCCTCAGCCACTTGTTAGCTTGGTATTGCGGATCAGCTCAGACTCAATATTTTGATGATCGATGCAAAATAATTGCGTTTTGGATTGAGAAGTTATCTGCTGGAAGTTCGTTAAAGATCCACTGTCTAATTACTAATTGATCTCCAAATATAGTGTTGAATTTAAAGTCATCAGCGAGCTTTAGATTATATCTTCTGATTAGCTCTTTCCACTTATCCTCCATTCTAAAAATAGTAAATGAAAGCTTACCTGTCTCTTTGCTTTTGAGCGAATACTCTTAAGTAAGTGATGATTCCTGCACCCAAAAGGACATCTGCTTGTACAGAGAAGAATTTCTATATCTATTATTTAAGTAAAAATACCTTGGCTAAGATACGGTTGAAGTAGACCCACTTTTGCTCTTCTCCGCTGAGTCCTTCAAACAGCTCGAGAGCTCTTTCCTTTCTGATCCTAAACGTCCCGATTTCATCTTCAAGCCGTTTGACCTCTGCTTCCTGACCGTCGAGCTGAGACTTAAGGTTTCCGAGGTTGGCTTCGAGTTCAGACAGTTCACTTATCTTCTTATTAATCTCTTCACTTTTCTCTTCGTACTGTTTGGTGGCCATAACAAAGGCTTCTCGTTTGGGTTTGATTTCCTCTGATATGTAATAGAACTTCCTGAGGGTCATGATCCAAGTGTACAAGCCTATTAGTAAGAATGCGAATACTTACCTTTCGCAGCAACACAGGCTCTTGCAATGCTTTTGCTATCAAAATCTGGGTTCTGAATCAGCTCTTCGACTTTGGACATCGACTCTGCATCTAGCTGGTTTTCTGATTGACCGTAGGTTGTTAATAAATCTATTAATTTCGGATTTCCAAGCACCTTTTTACCTGTTGCAGTCGGCCAGTAATCATCAGTGTAGCCTTGACCGTCTTTTGTCTTTACTCTTGTTGGGTCTTCTTTTAGCACAATACAGACTGCAGACATCAAGAGCTTAATAGCCTTTGGTGGTTTCCTCATTGTCTTGAGTTCGCTGAGCTCAACCTTACTCAAAGTTGTAAGAGCTTGGATCGCAGCCTCCATGTCAGGATAAGCTTTATCAAGCGCTTCTTTGCACTCTTTTTCGATTGACTGGGCCTCTTCTGCTTCAAGAAGGAGCTCCTTTTCCTGCTGCTTAATAAAGTTCCTTTTCTTTTCGAGGAAGTCAGCTTCGTCTCGATAGACCTCGAGGATGTGAGTGATCTCTTTCTTTTTGTCTCTCAACTCTGGGTTTTTGAGATCGAGGAATGTCTGGAAGCTTTCAACAGCCTCCTTTGCCTTTTTGAGTCGTTCAATTCCTCGTTCGTACTTCTCCTGAACTTCTGTGAGCTTGGCTTTGATCTCAGTGACTTCAGATTTGAAGTTGCTCAAGAAATCTTCGAAAATATTCGGAGTTCTCGCTAACAGCGATGCATCGTGGTGCATAGTTATCATGATATCAATAATTGCATCTTTGTAGCCAGATAGAGGGAAGTTCTTGAAGTGGTACTCTGCGACTGCTTTAAATCCTGCGTTTGGCCACTCCTCCATCCATATAACATTGGAGCAGTTGATCAGACTCTTGTGGGTCCTCACTCTTTCTCTGAGACTTGATCCAGTCGGACTCATTTCAATGCAAATGTGCAGATTTTCTTTAACTTTTTGGAAGAACTCAGAAAGTACAAATGCTGAGTTAAGCTGAGTCCGCAGTTCATCAGATGTAATCTTTGCTTTGGCCTGAGATACGATGTTTTCGTACTCTTCTTTATTAAAAATTCCGTGGATTTCACCATTGTTGATTAGAGAGTCCAAGTCATTGAGGAACTCTTCTTTGAGGATATGGGAGTAATTTAGGATGAATACATTTTGGCGTTCTTCAATTCCTGCTCGAGTCATCAAGGTCTTCAGGTCATTGTACCAATCCTCGACTGTGTATTTCGGAGTCAGCTTAATTTCGTATAAATCATAATTTCACAAGAAAACTGCAAGTCTGTCGATTTCCGAAAGTCCAAGCCCTGCATTTGCAATGAAAATACCGTTTCCATATGGAAGTTTGATAACTCGAGCTATCTTGATTCAGTATTCAACGAGTTTGTTGAACATTATCAGGTTTAGCTTTTGCTTCTTATTAACTTCATTGTACTAAAGATGTTAAATAGATCTGGTTACCTCGCTGATGTAATGTTCAAGGTTGATTCGAGCTTCGGAAATATCCTTAACTTCTGTGTAAATACCATCTGAAGAAGGATTGAATGTGCAAAATAGTAGTTCATCAGGATTGGCAATAGGTCTTGATTTACCCTAAAATATATTAACCCTTTAGTTTACAATTTCATAGTAACGACGAGTAATTTCATTCATTTTGCTGAAGAGCCACTTTCTGTCATTTGGATCTAAAAAGCGTTCGTAGTAGTTTCTGAGTCACTCGTTGAACCAAAGCCTGACAAGATGAATTTCCTCTAAAAGATTATGCTAATTGAATACCTTCAAGATACGATGGGTCTCAATCTGCAAGTCCGTAAATTATTTTGAAAAGCTGTCTCGGATTAAACACATTATAGAACTTTGCTGGTGTTGGCTTCAGGTTCTTCTCAATCACATGGAATACATCAAGACTTGCTCTGATAGTTGAAGTCAAAGAGTTATGCAGTGATCCAGACCAATTTATTGTCACCATGTCGATGATTTGAGACAAAATCTCGAGATACATTTTATCATTTGGCTGAACTCCAAGGAACGACCAGTGCCATTCGTTTCTATTACTTAACACATTTTTGTGGTTTTCTAAATATAAATGGAAACGTGATTACCGTATGTTGTAATGCACCCAACAAATTGAATGTCTTCTATCTTTGAATGATCGAGTGTTCTGTGATCGTACCACCCATTGTAGTCGAACCACTGTCGAATCAGCTCGTTTGCTGATTTGACTCCATATTCATCATTCGAAGGCATCATCAAATCGTCGATATAGAAAATGTAGTTGACTCCAAATGGAGGTCCGTAGACGTTCTTCCTTCTTTTGTCCAGTCTTGAGTCAAAGAAAGCCTTTGCTTTTCTGGCATCTGTATTGTGAGAGAAAGCGACGCTTGCAATTCTAAACTTTTGAGATATCATTGGTACATAATTGAAGCAGACATCTCTCGCAATCCAGCTTTTTCCTGAACCAGTCGGGCCGATAAGCAGAATCGATTTATTACTTAAAATATTTGCTGAGACGATGTAAGAGTACTTTATCGATTCTTCGCTTGGAATGAAGATATTATAAAAGCTGCTCTTCTTTCTTAGCTCATTCTCTGCTGCTTTTGGGAACTCATCTTTCATTGACTCCCAAGCAGCCCACGAGTTTGTTTCGAGATCGAACATGATATCAAACACAGAGCTTTCCTGTGGGAACGGAAGCAGAAAATACGGTGGTTTCGTTAACTCTTTAAAGTCGGGACTTGGCTCGAACTCTTGGTATCGCTTGATCTGTTCGTTTCTTAGTTTGCTTTTTAGCTGAGCAACAGTCGCTAGTTCATCTTTATTTCCAGTGATTTTCTTTTTGATGATTCTGTTAAACTCTTTGAGCACGTGAGGCTTGAGCACACATCCAAAGCCCCAGACCATTGAGAAGATGAAGAAAGCTTCGATCCAAAGATTCTTAAAGTTGATGGAGTTGAGATATCTCGATTCGATATCTGCAAATGATACCAGAGGTAGTTTTTTGCTCTTATCAAATTTACTAATCTGAGCTTTATTTTCTTTTTGGTCATCAAACAGACTGAATGTATTTTGATTTGTATTGTACACTTCTCGATAGTAATCTTTGACTAAAGAATCAAATAGTCTCGTAAAATTCAGGATCAGCCACTTGTGGGAGCATGAGTAGATCATGTTATTTGGCTTCATTAGGTTTAGTATATCTGGGAAGAACCAATGACACATATTTTCGATTTCACTATAAGGCTAGCTTTATAATGCTTACTATAAGTTTTCTTCGATCGTATCTGGCAATGTTTTAAGCCACATGTTGAAAAGTCCTTTGCTAAAACAAATATTAACACTAAGTTATACTTTGATATATGTTCTTCCTGCATGTATATCATTCCTCACCGTGAAATTGTCGCTGGCGTACTAGAACTGAGGTTTTCAGCTTCAATTAAAATACTCATGGACGGTGAAAGTTTGATAGTCTCTCCTGTATTGAGTGTTAATTTCTTATTATCGTCAAGAACAGAGTTGAGATTTTCAACCCAAACTGGATCAATTGGTCCATCAAAAACAATCCACTTTCTTTTGCTGGAGACATCGATTGATCACTGTCGCATTAAATAAGCGAGGATTCCATCGTGCCAGTCGTGAGAAGTCTCGTCGAAGTTGCCCATGAGTTGACCGATTGTCAAACTCTTCGGGTTAATATAGAAAGTCTCCACTCCTTCGTTCTTGCACTTTGCCCGAATGATCTTGATGTCATCAGGAGTCAGCTTGATATCATCGAGTGCAGAATGATCGTCGTTTCCTGGCTTGTATCCTTTGTGCTTTTTACTGTGCTTTCCTTTAGTAAGTTTTGCTTTTTGGTGCTTGTAAAGTACAGACTTTTCCTGAAATTCGTTTTCTCTACTCCGCTTTAACGCCTCTTCAAGTGTCTTTATAGTTGTGGTCTTCCCAGACATCGTTGAACCGACGATCATGATTCCGTGCCTCATTGTGATTGTTTGGTAAAGGTAAATGATCTGCGACACAATATTGTCTGATATTTGCAGTCCTTTGTCAATCATTACATTCTCAACCAGATTTTTCAGTACTGTATGCTTGATTTTTGATTTCATCGATGTTTGAAAAATATCTTCAGTTATGCTTTCAAAAATAATTGAGTCTGTTTCGTGGAACTTTGGTAGATTTGAATCTTTAATCGCTCGTAAGACAATGAACTCTTCGATCTTTTTATCATCTGTTAAAATATCAGCTGTTTCTAGTCCGAGTTCATCGATCAGTTGCTCTGATGCCATCGTCTTGTCTTTTCGCTTATCAGAAATATAGTTGATTTTAACAGCTAAGGATTTCTCAGTTTCTTTAATCGGAATAATCCTAAGTCCACTTTTGAACACCTGTTTTACAGTTTCTTTTACTTTAATCTGATCTGGATCAGCTTCGTGGTCATTATAAATAATATCTTCAGAGTCAAGACTGCTGATACTTAAATTGTCTTTATTTAAAATGTCTTTAGAGCTGAGTGAAGATTCCCCATCAAGGATTCCTTTTTGTTCCTCCTTATTGACAGCCTTACTCGCAGCTTCGTTCGCCTCTTTAAATTGGCGTTTTGTTTCTTTTCTTTTCAAAGATTTCTTCATTTTCTTAAAAGCTTGGAAGTCTTTGACCGATGCTTTAGACTTAAGTTTGAACTGTCTCGAAGATCTCTTTTGCGGCCTTAAAGGACCTGCACCCGGTTCTCCGTCTGAATCTTCTTCTCCTCGGTTTGCATTCAGTCGTTTTTCTTTTTCATTTGATTCATCTGGAGTCTTGAAGTCGTCTTTGAGCATGGCTCCCAGGTCGACCACTCCAGATGCTTTGAGCTTGAGGATACCTGCAGCAGACAAAACTATTTTGATTGCTCTTAACCCGAAGTCGTAGTGAATTTGCTGAGACAACTGCTGCTTGGCGAGGTAAAATGTAAACACAAGTTTTTGCGCCAAAGATTTTGCCTCGAAGAATCCGTAACTATACAAAAGAATTTCAGATATCAACATCGAATCTGGAACCATCATTGCTATCGGCCTGAAAAGAGACTTCAAGTTGTCGGGAAGCTCTGTTCTCCCCGAATAAGTCGGGTTCATTGTAATGAAGATTGCGCATTCTCTATCGAATAAGATATTTGTTTCTTCGAGCATGAAGTTTGTCAAATTCTCACGAATTGCTCCTTGGATGACGATAATAATTTGCGATATAACTGAAAGCACAAGCAGAGATATTCTATTAAACTCATCGAAGCAACTCCATGCTCCACTCGTTGCAAGCCCTTTGAAGAATTTTGTCATGGCCGCATAGTTAAGAGTGCTCGATCAGTTAAAAACGAAGCAGTGCTTAGCCAGGCACTTTGCAAGATCTTTAGTAGTTTCAGTCTTTCCTGTTCCAACTGGGCCTTCTGGAGTTCCTCCGTAGCCATAGTGTAAAGCCATAAATAGTGACCGATGGCATCTGTCTGTCAATGGTGTAATGACAAGTCTTGGAGCATTTCCAAGATACTCGTATCCGTACATTCTTTCAGCATTCAATATTGATATTTTTAAGCAGTTTAACTCAGGCTCAGGTTCAGATTCAGTTATATTTGCTGGAGGTTTAAGCAATTCACGTGAAGGACTTGATTTTTGATTCATTTTTGCAACTTTCAGGTCGGGTTCTGAAGATTCTCCTTCTTTTTGTTCTCCCTCCTTTTGTTCTTCTTCCTTTTGTTCTCCTTTGTTTTGTTGTCCTTCCTTTTCATCATGTTCTTGTTTCTCTTCTTTCTCTTCATCGCTGACTCTATTGATGCTTCTTGTGCTTGTCGTCTCCTTTCCCTTCATCTGGGCCTTATCGAGATCATAGTGGTACTTCATGTACATTTGCCAAATAAAGTCCACTTTGGCGTTACTTCATATTCTGAGTCTGCTGAATCATATTGGCAACTTGGTCTCGGTCGTGGACTCTGCAGGTAATTAAGGAACTCATTATAGTTCTGTGGAAATCAGTCATTTTCGAGCGAATCATCGAAGTGAGCACATCGATCTCGTCGATCACTTCTTTGTGTATTCCCTTAATCTTCGACGGATCGTTGCCGTTCATAATTACAGTCAGTTCATTGGTAAATATTATCGATGTGACCGCCAAGATTATCTGTCCGGGCCAGTTTTTAACCCACTCTTGGTACTGTCTGTGAGACTTGTCTTGCAAGGTCGCCAGCAGGCTTGCTTTGATCGTAGTTTTCATTGCAACCTCAAGCTTTTTAAGCCAGTTTTCAGCGCTTTCATTCGCCATTATTGTTTTTAGTAATTTTACAGTTTCGCCTTCTTTCGAATGCATCGCTGTGACTTCTCCATTTGCCTGGAATGACAAGTTGTCAATGCCTTCGAAAATTTTACTGAGAAAACGTTGGATATTTCTTGGTTCTCTCATTTGACCGAGAATTTCGATAATTTCTTCATTTGATAAAAAGTAAAATCTGGAAAAGAACTCTCTTTTTGCTTCGAGGTAATTTGAAAGTCCTCTTGATATCATTTCAAAGTGCGAGTTGATTCTATAAAGTTAACTAATATTATTACTTTATCAATTGAAACAGAAGGCCGTCTCTTTTCGCTATTCTAATCACACTTGGATCTTGCACGATGCTCTTCATCGACTGTCTATAAAATGAATCTAGCGCCTGGAAACTCTGAGACTCTGTTGGCATTTGTTTTGAGATATCTTCAGATTGGAAGATCGGCTCGAGATACATCCACGATTTTTGAGCTTTTGTCCATTCTTCCAAAACATCCTCAACTATTTTAATATCTTTTTCGACTTTTGACACTCTTTCGTTGAAATTGATAGCAAAGTGATTAACTCTGAGCGCAGCAACTTTGATGGAGAACTCTTCGAACTGGCTGACGAGTTCATCGATTCCTCTTAAAATATGCGTATTTGTGTCTTTGTATATCAAAGTGCTAAATTCAGCACCTTTGATTTCATTTTCGAGGTTTTCAAGAGTTGTTTGGATTGCATACTCCTTCACAGCATAGTCGCTAACTCCTTTTATTTTTGAAAGCTTTTCTGACTCGTATAGCTTTTGACCGATTAAGAACCTCATACTCATAGTTGCTGGGTCGAGATTGATTCCAAAGATTTCAGTCAGCTTAGCCCAGTGCCTCTCGGTGATTCCTTTCGTTCTGAGTGAAGTGACCATCGGGAGGTACTCTTTGAATTCCTCCAGCTTGTTGTAGAGGTAGTTCAGCAGATTGATCGGATGATAGTACTCGTTAATTCTACTTTTGCTTAACCGGTTCAGTGACTTCCACCAGTCAACAATATTCTCTTCAATTTCCTCCGCGTCGAGCATTTCAAAGTTTCCGTCCATCCAGATTGGATATGCTTTTCTGAAGTTATCTGCAATCGACCAGAGCTGGACAAAAAGTTTGATTTCAGCAGAGATCTTGAACACGTCTGTAAATTTAGTAACTCGGAGGCAGAGCAGTGACTCTCTTCTGTTGATTATATCGCACTTTTGCTGTCACTCATCGATTCCCTGCTTCAAGATTTCCATTCTTCTCGCCAGTTGTTCGATATGGAAAGAATCGAACTCTCCAAACACAGCTATTTCTTTACGTGGTTCTCCTTCCTTTGACTTCTGTTGGTCTCCTTGCTTTCCTTTAGATTTGAAAGAGGAGCTTGCCTGACCGCCGAGTTTAGAAGCTTGGTCTCTTGAAAACCCAACTGTTTCGAGAAGACCTTCAGAAATCTTGAGGTTGAGTTCTTCAAGTTCTTTATTTATCTTTAAAATACATTCCCATCTTTTTGAATTCGTCGAGTTCTTTATTTAAGTTCCTATTAGAAAATTAAGATTGAGTACTGAGCTGGGGTATGCTAAACTTACGATTATCATTGTGTTAATCTTCTTCCTGTCTTGGTCCATCATTTTAGATAGTCGCGTTCTTTCATTTTCGAGCTCCGCCCGCCTTTTGTCTAAGAACTTGATCATGTTATTTCGGATATGTAAGCATGTTGAGATAGCGCAAGAACTCAACTTGTTCTAAGTCGATGAATAGATCGTCGAGAAAGTCTTTTCTCGTCTTTGCATGCTCGATTTTGTTCACCAGTTCTTCGAGCTTTTGCTCTGGCTTTTTGATGTTGTCAATGAACTCAATTAAGTAAATAACCTCGTCGATTGAGTTGACGTCTGCTGCTACCTTTTCCTCGATTCCTTGATACTGAACGATCACGTGGTTTATCCTTGCAAGAAACTATATTGATAATTACAAATTGCTTACATCGTTTCTTAAATAGTTAGTGAGATGTGTTATGAGCTTTTCTAAGTGTTTTGTGATCTGCTTCAAAAACAGCTCACAATCGAGCTCTATAAGGCCAAAGTCGTAGACTTTATCAATTCTTGTCTGGACCTCCCAAAAGGTCCCTCTTAAGTTTCTAAACTCATCGATATAAACTTCATTTGTAATGTCAATGTTTCTGTAAGCATCTTCGTCGTCTTCAGAGATGACTTCATTTCCGCTTTCGCCTTCTGGAGGAAGAGATGACGAGTCTTGCTTATCGTTTTCGCTGCCGTAGTTGCTTGAGTACTTCTCATACGAGCGTTTATTTCATGCTGAGGATCATCGAGTCAGTCGAGATGTCTAAATACTGGATGTACTTCTTTATTCTCTTCAAATGGTCCTGCGGCTTTTCCTTTGCATAGTTGATGCAGGAGGCTATCAACACCAACTTTGGATCAACTTTTTGGTCTGGAGACCGGAGCACGTTCTTTTTCAGTGTGAGTTGGGGGAACACAAGCTCATCAACTCTTCTAACTCCGCTTAACGCATTTATAAAAACAGATTGGTAATGTTAAACAAGTCTTTTCAGATGTTCATAAGTGATGGCTTTGTGTACAGATCGTACTTTGATCCGCTTTCGTCTCTCTCCTTGAACTTTCTAATCTTTACAATTCATTTTATCATTGGAGTTTTGAAGTGGGTCGATTGATCGTACTTATTGATTCCTTGGGATATGTACTGAGGGTTGTTTTCAAAGAAATCACTGTCTCTGGCCACAAATCGGATTAATGTTCTCAGATACTGCTCAAGTGTCTCAGAATACCTAGAGAATGAGTTTAGTGAACTTACTTATCAGCTAATTCTGTCTCCATCCTCAATCTGCACATCTCCATGAGCTTAATGATGAATGGATTGAGCCTGTTGCGTGTCAAATTAGAAAGCAGGACGTTGGAGTCGAATTCTTGAAAGACTAGGTCTTCAATTATCCTAGCGATGCCTCCTCACCAAGCCATTTCAACGATATTTTTCTTGAATGATTTGCTGACTGCATTCCAGACGCGGACATACTCGGGAAGTTCGAGGGGATACGTGTTTATATTAGTTTGTCTAGAGCATTACGCAGCGGGCTTACCGTATTCGTCGAATATCACATCTTTGAACTCGGGATCGTTCTGGATTATCGGATACATTACATCGTAAGTTACTGGGTTGCAAAACAGCTGTCCTTTTATTATAAAGTTGTTCAACTGTTTTAGCTTGAAGATAATATTGATGTATCACTGTCTTCCGAGTAAAGAGTACTGCTTCAAAATTAATTTAGCATCCTCTTTGCACAACATCTTTTCAACTGGAGAGTTCTGCAATTCATAGCTTTCTAGTGCATAATATGGAGGCACTGGTGCTGGTATTTCTTGAATGCTGTATCTTGAAACTATCTTTTGAATGTTTGTGTCAAAGAATTGCGAAAATAACAAACTCTTTAGAATTGAGAATATGTAAAGAGTCTCTACTTGAATGCATAAGTTGTTTAAGTATGATTTAGGCTCAAATCTCTTTATATCAAAAGCAAGTTTTTGCTTAATGTTTTCTTTCATTTCTCTCCCCATTTTGACATAGTCATATTTATTTGCGAGTTCGTTTATAAATGCTTTTTCTCAATTTAGCTGATTTTGAGCTTCAAGTCTTCGAAATGCAACCATTCTTTTTCTTTCGTCAGCTTCATGTTTACTTTCGTATTCAAGCTGGAGATTACTTCTTCATCAGTACTTCCGAAGTTTCGACACTTTGGTGATATCTTGATCTCGAAGATACTCGTAGCCATGGAGTTCCGATCACTTGTACTTATCGTCGAATTCGATTAAGAATTCGAGTCGTTCAAAATCATAGTCAATTATTTTAACCCTTCAGTCGACCATGTTTCCATCGTCTTGAATGTAAGGCGAGTAGGCCCAGAGGAAGTCGCCTCTGCGTTTCTTTTCCTTCATGACTTCTAAAATCTTGTCGATTTCATTAGAGCAGTCGTCAAACAATGAGTGCGGCAGATGTTCTGGAACTCCGAAATCTGGGGCGACATGATCTAAGAATTCACACTTTAATTTGAAGCTTAATAGCAGCCTTGAGTTTGTCAGAGGATTCACTCAGTCCACGTTTAAATCGAAGTCATTTTCGTTGCGTCTTTGTGATATGTCTCCATCGGACAAGTCCTCATTGTTGCTGAACTTCACGAACTGCAGCATTTCGTACTTTGGAGCATGTTTTATATTCCGCATGTAGATCTCAATTTCTGCATCTTTTAAGTCTTCTGGATAGATTGAGCTTGCGTTACGAGTGTTTAGAATCATATGTGATGTCATTCTCGACTCCATCTCGATATCATCGATATTATAAGCTGGATCGTAAGGGTCGTCTGTCATCCATGTCTGCATGATGATGCCTAGCTTCTCTTCATCGGTTAAATTTGCAACTGGGGTATCTTTATTTACTCAGCATTTCTTTATGGTACTTCAGGGACTGCTTTAAGAGCTTTTCGAGCTCGACTCTGTCTCTGAGCTCCTTTTCTTTTCTCATAATGTTTGTTCGATATTTAGGTGTGACAAATCTTGACGACTTCTCCCTTAAGCTTTTAATAATCTCGTCGTCTTCTTCGACTTTGCTTTGAGACACAAGTCTTTGAGCCTGATCTAAGTTCAAATTGATCAGTTCCTTTGTTTGTTGGACCCGAGAAACACTTTTGTTTTTGGAGGCTGAGGTCTGGTTGCCAATCCTCACTCCAAACTTCGATTTGTGCTTCGGAAACATATAGTGAGTTTCTTCAAACATCTTATCAAAGTACTCTCCGATTGGCCTCATATCAGCATACATTCCTTTCTCGTCGTGACTGAGGAGGCTGTTGCTGATTGGAATATTGGACGGAGACTTGACACCTCGGAAAGCATCAGAAGTCGATACAAATCTGGTTTTCCTTTCGCCTTCACTAGTAATCTTTTTGATCGCTCTGGCTCCAGAATCATTATAGCTCAAAGGAGCTGCTGTAATGGGCTTGCTGAGTTTGTCAGAAATGCGGCTTTGATTGAAATCGCTCAGGTTGACGAGTTTAAAGTTCTTTATCATGTACTTGTTTTCATTTTTGGATGTGTTCGTTGTGAATCCAAGATTCGCCTTCGTATCATATGATTCGTTCCTTTCCCCCAATGTGTTGTCAATGTTTATTCGTATATTTGAGTTCTTGGAAGACTTCGCTCCATATTTAGATTTGTCAAGTAGATCAGTGATGTGGAATCCTTGTCTTTCATTCGGAGAAATCACGTTTAGAATATTTGAGTGGCTTGTATTTGGATCGCTATACGTTTCAACGTCCACCTGATTCAGACTGTCCTGGTCTTTTCTAAACCTGAACGAATCGACGAACGAGTTGCCGTAAGATGTTGAATTTAGCTTATTGAAATTATTCTTTCTGCCTGTCTGCAGCTTGGCGTTTTCGATATGCGATAGATTAAGAATTTCTCGCTCTTTGCTTTTAAACTTCTTGAGCTTCTCTTTGGCTCCGAACATCGGAGTCTCTGCTTTCGCTTTCAAGTCAGCTGGGTCTATTCCATCTGTCAGAGAATAGAGGAAGATTTATGTGGAAATAGGATCAAAGCAGAACCATAGTTTATATTTATCTGAGTATAAATAGCCAGTCAATGTGGAATTGGTATTTTAATTAGTTGATTATCTTATCTTTAGCATAATCTCATATTTGAATTAATCATAAAGATGAAATAGAGTTTTAATTGCTATTATATGTTTTGTATATTTTCAATAATTATTTCCACATCGCTAGTTCTTCAATTATTTAAATATTATGAGTAAAGAACAGTTTTTATGAGGAATGTATATGATTTTCAAAGCCTCAGTTAATGTATGCTAAAAATTAAAATTAAGCGGAAAGTTTAAATTCATTATTTTATTTGTGGCAAAGTAAAATCTTTAAATAAATATTGACAAAAATTGCGGAAATAGTAAATTAAGTACCGGGATTCGTAAGTGGATTGAAGTCAGTCAATTTTCCTCTGCTCTTGAGCACCTGCTCAATCGTAATCTTGTCTGCATCTTTCTTGTTCATTTTATTTATTTTATTACAAATTCAATTTAAAATATCAATCGTGGGGTTTTGGGGTTTTGGGGTTTTGGGGTT
>JAJLLT010029565.1:0-10341 GCA_027382605.1 Euplotes woodruffi | reverse complement strand
ACGACGCTCTTCCGATCTCCCCAAAACCCCAAAACCCCAAAACCCCTATTTTTAGTTAATAAACTGAATATGGTAAAGTGAGTTAATTATTTAGCTCCACTCTTTTTAAATGCCTGCTCAAGGACGCTAATTTCTTTTAATAGCTTTTTGAAGATCTGAATGATATCTTCACATTCTGTGAGAAGCTTCTCTGGATCAGAAACAATTGCATCGAGTACTTTATTGAATACTTCGAGGTCTCTATTATCTTTCGTTGGAACTCCTAAGTCTTCAACATTTAAGCCAGGACCAAGTGTATTTTTAGATTCTGAGACTAAAGAGGGATCTTTAGCATAGTCATATATAGGGCTGCCCCCAGTTGGATGTACAAATTCCTCGAGCTCATTTAAAGATACTCCGAGTATGTCCATGGACTCTTTGTAAAACTCAAAATCGTTATTACTATTTTTCTTTTCTTCTTTAGATTTATAACTGATTACTTTTACTGGAGTTTGTGCTGTCGTTAAATCATGTGATTTAATTTGGTCAATTCTTTTGAGTGAAGTTTCATTTTGAGAAATGATAATTTCAGATCTTAATTTTTCAGTGGTTATAATCATTTCTTTTAGTATTCTCCTGATAACAATCATTGCGGTGTGTGAAATATTTTCATACGTCTTCATCTTCTTAGCTGTAGTTTCATATTTTCTGCTTTCCTTTAATACTTCTGTTTTAGTATTAATAGATTCCTTCATAGAATCATTTTTAAGTTTTTCGAGTTCTGAAGTACTAGTCGAAAGTCTCGATTCAAGTGCTGAAATTTTCATCTCCTTCCGTTCGCATTCTTGTTTATACTTCCTGACATTATCTTTAAGTTTTGCAATCTCAGCTGTTCTTTCCTCAGCCTCTTTGACCTTCTTAAGTCCGTCATCTAGCTTATCTTTCGCTTCTTTCGCCATGGATTCCTTTCTGTTGAGTTCACTCCTGACCGACTTCAACTTCGCAGTGAGACTGTTCACATCATCATTTGCTTTCTGCTCTTTTGCTTTAAGTTCGTCGATGAAGGCCTTGAGGTCTCTAATAATGCCGTCTTTTCTGGAGACTTCCTTAGTCAGCCTGCCGATCTTCTCGCTGTCGTCTTTTCTGTTATCAATTTTAGATGTGATTTCGGTAACCTCTCGCTCAGCCTTGATCTGTGTTTGCTTTAATGAGCTTATCATGTCCTTCTTCCGCTGCAAGTCTTCTTTTAAAGTCTTTATCTGTGCCTCCAGGTCTTTTTCGCGTTTTTCTATTTTCTGCAGCTGTTCTGGACTCACCCACGCGCTTTGGATTGAGCTGATCTCCTCTTGAAGCCTGACTATCTCTGCTTTGTGTTGTTTTGTTAAAGACGAGATCTCCTTTTTGCTTGCTGTTTTCTTAGCCTTTTCTACATCTGACTTGTTGCGAAGAGACTCAAGTTCTTCCAGCAGCTCTTCTTTCTGTTCTGACTCCTGCAGAAACTTTTTATTTAAAATGTGAATTTCATCTATTTTTACATGAGAAAAATAACTTACTGGAGAACTTGATGTTTTCAGCCTCTTTCAATGCGACTTGTTTTAGTATCTTCTGGCAGTCTTTGATGCTGTAAAAGACCTCTGTGCTTTCGCTTTCTTCAGTTACTTTGACTGAATCTCGACTATCAAGTTTGCTATCCCCTTTTACCGGTTTTATCTTTTTAGTCGAAAAAGATTTGATATCTTTAGACGGATTTGACTTTTTAACAATCTCGCTGATCTGCAGAACTTTTGATTCTTTTGGCTTGGACCTTAGCTTCGATATCTCTAACTTGAGTTCTTTATTCTCCTCCCGCAAGTTCGTACAAACAGCATCTCTTTTTGCTAAATCACTTAGAAGATTGGAGTAGTTGTCTGAGTCCTGCTTCAAGTCAGCGTTTTGGTGTATTGTCTGCAAGTACTCGATTTCTTTAGCAACTCTTTCCTTAAAGAACTGGTTTTGGAACTCATATAGATTAATAACATTTTTGCTTGACTCTTTGATGTTTTCGATTTCAGCTTGCAGTTCTTCGATCGTCTTCAGATGTTCTTGTTCGTTCTCTTTAATAGTTAATTTAAGTATATGCACTTCTTGTGTCTTCTTCTCGATCAGTTGATCTCTGTTTTCTAGTTCAACATCGAATCCTCCGACCTTGACCTTAAGCTCTTCAATGTGAGAAAGCAGCTCTTTGTTTCTTTCATCAAAGTCGTTGATATTTTGAAGCAAAACACTGATCTTTTCTTCATACATTTTCTTGTCGTTGTTCCGTTGCTGCTGAAGTTCATCGATTTCTTTCTGGTACTCAGACTCGAGTTCTTTCTTAGTGTTCTCAATGTCGTCAAGCATTTTCATTACTGAAGATTGGCCATCAAAGCCGTTGTTTTTAATCTTTTGCACTTCTTTGATCAGCCAGTCGTTTTCAACTCGCAGCTTTGCATGGTCGTCTTTGATTTTAACCAGCTGTTCAGACTCTGACTTCTGATTTAGGTCTTGATCCAGCAGCAAGCGCTCGTATTTTACCTTTGTCTGCCTCAGCTCAATTTCAAGGCCTTCCAAGTTCTTTTCAAGATCAAATTTATTAGATTTGAATGACTGGAAGTTGCTGTCAAATTGCTGCTTGATCTGGTCATTTTCCAGCGCAAGTTCATTTATCAATTTGTCCTTTGAATTTACTTCATTTTCAAGGAAACTGATTTTCTCCTTCAAATCTGCGATCTTTAATTTCTTCGAATCTTTAGCGAGTCTTTTACTTGGAAAATCAACAGCTTCTTCAGTGTCAGAGTGGTATTTAAATTCCTTATCTTTGTTTCGCTTTTTGCCTTTTGTCTTCGCAGAATCATTAATGCTGGATTTAAGCTTGCTTTGCTTCATCTGTTTAACGTCGGTGAGAGCAGATGAGCTGAATCCAAGAGACTCTTTGTTCTTTATCTTTGCATCAAGCTCTTTTATCTGGAGGTCTTTAGACTTATGAACTTTCACTAGTTCGATGCTGAGCTGCTCTTTGTCTCGAAGCAGCGAGTTTATCTGCTTTTCAAGTTCGTAAATCGTATCTGTCTTTTGCTTAACCAAAGCATCACATTTGCTTTTATAAGTCGAGATCTCCTGTTGTAAAGAGTCGAGTTGTGATGCATTGGCATCTTTGCCAACAATGCTTTGCTTAGCATTTTCAACTTCCTTTTCAAGCCACGTGTTTTGTTCAAGAAGCTTTGATCGTTGTTTTTCAAGATTAATTCACATATTTTCAAATTTCTCCTTTTCTTCTTTTATTTTGTCAAGCTTATAAGTAATCTCGCTATTTGTGATTTCAAGATGTTGACTTTTAAGGTAAATTTGCTCTATCATTTCTCTTAAAGAGTCATTTTGAACTTTTTCATCAAACAAAGATTTAATATTAGTTATTTGCTTTTGTAAAGTGTCTCTTTCTTTTTGAGTCTCTCTTAGCTTATTCCTAATTTTATCATAATCATTAAGCTCAAAGATATTCGATGCATTTTGTGATGCATCAATTGACATTTCATTTGCTCTTGCCAACGTTTCACATTGCTGTCCGAAGAAATGACCGTCTCTATCAATTGCTTGCTTTAAGTTTTCCAAATCTGTCTTTATAAGTTTGACAATGTGCTTAATCTGGAGTACTTCTTCTGCTGTTGACTTCGTATTCGAAGCAAGTTCGATTGAAGTTGCTTTGACCTGTGCAGCTGAGCTAACAGACCCAGACACCTGGACAGATATAGTTTCTGTAAACTGTTTTAGTGCTTTCAGTGTCCGTTCGGTTACATCTAAATGCTATTACGCCAAAAACGTACCGATTTGAGACTCAAGAAGCTCGATATACCAGACAGCTCTGTCTCCTTCGTTATTTGGTACAAAATTGCTTTCTAAATTGAGACTAATTCCTTCGTTATTCATTAGTATCCTCGAAAGTGTTTTATTTAAATACTTGATCACTAGCCTCTGACAAATCTCGATCGATGTGCTTGTGTCGAGAAGCTGATTATTTTGAGTTTGATTTAATGATCGGTTTGTTTGGGTGATGCCCATTGACGTTTCTCAATTGAAATTATTAAGGCTGTTTCTTTTAGACCCATCTTTCACCTCCATTTCTCATAGTTCATATCATAAAACTGCTAATGAGTCAAGCATCACTTTAATTAAACTTTGTGACTGAGATAGCTCGTTTTCTTCTCTAATCTCTCGAGATTTATTTTTATTCGTCTGGATTAGATCATTAATTCGCTCTGTTTCTTTGATTCGAAGTTCTTCGACTAAATATTCGAGTTCTTTGATTCTTCTTTCGTGCAGCAGTCAAAGCTCAGCTGAAGCGCTATGATGTGCATCTTCTTCACCTTCGTCGATAACATTCATTTCAGATTTAATTTTAGAGTTCCCAAAAGTATTGAATTCTTTAGTCGAATATTCTCTCCTCGAGTACTGCATTTCCTCTTCTAACTGTCTAATGATTTGCTCTTTTTCAGCTAAAATTATTAACAAATTTTGAATACCGAGAAGACTGTTGGATTTGGCGACTGATCTCTGCATTCGCTTGACCTCGACTATTGCAGTGGCTTCTGCTCGCTTTGACTCAATCAACAACGAAATAATCCGAGTCGGGTAAATAACAAACTCTGCTGGTTTGAGTCTAAAGTCAGACTTGACACTTGCTTCCTTTAAGTCTTGGTTAGTCAAAGTACTTTCTCAAAGTTTTGCGTTGCTTGTCTTCGCTATTGCTTTCTTTGCTTTCTTTTGCTTTGCTGTCTCTGAAGGTGCAACTGCCTCATGACTCGTGACTTTAATCGGATTTGTGATGAGTTCGGTCTCAATGTCACTTAGAATTCGCTCTGTTTGCTCGAGGCGATTCTGAAGATCTTGGTGAGTATTGGCTAACTGGCTGTACTCATTTTCAAGATACTCAATTCTTGAGATGTACTCTTTGATTCAGCTGTCTCTTTCAGCAACAAGTCTGTTATATTCTTTAGACTTAGCTGTCTCAAGGTCTTTCATCTCACTGAGGTGTTGCTGGTTGAACACAATGATTTTATTTTGTAACGCAATGATCTCTTCATCTTTATTGTCTTCCTTCACTAGGTCGTTCATATTGAATGTTTTATCTGGGTTATTCGACACCGCGGAGAATTTAAGCCTGTTAATTGACATTGTGTCTGGTCTTCAAGACAAAATCGGTTTATCCTCATCATTTTGATCTTCAATCGCATTCTCTAAGTCGTAAACTTTTTGTTCTAATTCTTTTGTTTTTGATATTTCAGTATTTAACTTCTGCAAAAGTTCTTTTCTTTCAGAATCGTGTTTTGAAATTCTAAATTTCAAAGATTCGATCTCTTTGGTATAGGAATCAAGCTTTTTATCGAGTTCTTCTTTTGAACTCAGTTTAATTATTTCTTTTTCCAATTCTTGAATGGCTGCCTTCATTTCTCAGTTATTCGTGTACAGTTTTTCCTTCGATACTGTAACTGAAGCAAGCTTGCTGCTTATTGACATTTCGTGCTTTTTCAATGACAAAATCAATGCTTGAAGTCGGTCGATCAGCTTATTTGAGTCTTGACAGTCGGTCACGAGGAACGCTAATTGGTCCTTCATGTACTTGTCTAAGCTTTCGAATTTTAACTGAGCTTCTTGCTCGATTTTCTCGTCTAATTCAATTTTATCTTTAAAACTGTAAATTTTTGCTGTTTTATTTAGCGACTCCAGCTTTGTTATTCGCTTTTCTAACAAACTTATTTTCTTTGTTTTTGAAGCGAGGTCTCGAATAAGTTTGCAGTTTTCGATTTCTTTATTTTGATCGATGTCAGCAACTACAAATTCAACTCCGTGTTGATTATTAGTAATTCAAGATTTGTAATACTGTAAATGCTGGTTTAAGCTTTCGATCTCTTGAATTAGGCTTCACACCAAGGTCTCTTGATTTAGTTTAGAATCGGACTCAATAACTTGCAATTTTAAAATCTTATTTTCAGTGACAAGTTCTTTGATCTGTTCAACATATTTATGATGCACAGTAACCAAATCGTTAATATTTTCAACTTGTTCAAGTTTTACTAAAGTCGAGATATCATCTTTTATTTCTGGCTTCGAACTCACAAGCTGAGAGATTCTTAAAATTGAGCTTTGTAGTTGTCCTTCAGTTGCAACCGGTCCTTTACTTTGCATAAAAGAGCTATTTGAAGTGATTCTTTCTTTACTGGTAATATTTGGATAGATACTTGCCCCGAATTCAACGAGTTTAGCTCCGAATTTCTTTTTAATCTCGACTAACTTTTCGCTAAATGCTCTCTTCGTTGAGGCTATTTGCGCTTTTATCAGCTTCATCTCGTCTTCGCGTTTTCAAAGCTTATATTCAAGGTCTTGTTTCTTCTTCGTGAGATTCGCAACTTCAGTCAGGGCTTTGGTTTTCTCCGACTCGATATTTTCGAATTCTGTAGTCAGGCTTTCAACTTCTTTTCTCAGCGTTTCGTATGCGCATTCGTTTTCTTCGAGTTTTTCAGAGAGAATCTCGTTTTCAGCGCGCTTTTCATTAATTTCTTCATTGACAGCGAGAAGTTTTTTAAAGCAAACCTGCACTTCGGCTTCAAGTTTAGAGTTGATTGACCGAAGGCTTCATAACTCTGCGTTTTGCTCTAAGAATTTTGAAGTTATCTCTTCATAATTTTGATTTTGAATCATATGCATCGCTTCAGTGAGGACTTCAATCTGTGTCTGCTTCTCAAGGATAATAGAGTTGTTCCTGTCAAGCTCATCTTGCTGTAGTTCGAATTTATGCTTAAACTCGTTTAACTGCAGTTTTAATTCTTTTAGCTGTGCTCTGTGGCTGCTGATTTCCAAGTCGCACTCATTGCGAATGTCCGTTATTCTCTGCTGTAGTTGTTTTAGCTTTTCTTCTTTAAACTGCAGTTTGACATCTAACTTCGCAATATTATATCTAGACTCGTATTCTTTCTTGTCCTGAATGAGTTTTTCTTTTTCTTCAGAAAACTGCGAATTTAAGGTGTTTAATTTCCGAGTGTAATCCTCCTTAACTTCAAGTAATTGAGAGTTGATTTCACTGTTTTGATTTAGCTGAGATTTTATCTCCAGAGCCAAATGCTGGATCAACTTCTCTTGGTGCTTGATCTGCGCCTGCATCCATTTCACCAGTCCTTCACTCGGCTGGTCGTTATGAGTTGAAATGAGGTAGTTATCATCTTTTGATTCATGTCTTTTTGCAGCTGAATGCTCGAGGTCACTTGGTCAGAGTCCTCGACAGGAATCAAATAATATGTCTTTAGTATGGAACTCGTTATGCACGCTATTCAGCAGACTATTGCCGAGAGACGATTCTCAGTTTGCCGATACCATATTCTGTGCTTTATGCACTAAAGATTCAATCGGAGCCAATGCTTTCGCTGCTGGTTTCGATAGTCCTAAAGAGCATGATAACTGAGACTGCACCAGTTCATTTTCAATAAACGTCCGATCATTGTTTCTGTTATTTAGTTGAAGAATCAAGTTTTCGTATTTATCTTTGAGCTTTTCAAGATTTCCTTTTAGCTCTCTAATTTCTTTCTTTTGTTTGGATACTTTATCACTAAGAATATTTACACTTCTCTCTTCGTTGATGTTGAGTTCTTCGAACTCAATTTGATTCTTTAGTGACAAGATGACTTCTGACATCTCATTGACTTGTTTTTGAAGATCGTCATTATAGTCTTGTAAATATTCTTTTTCCTTAAGCGCATCCTGCAGAGATCCTTTAATAGAGATTTCGCTAATTTCGAGTTTCTCGATATAATGCTCAATATTTTCTTTGCTCTCGCCTTTGATATTCTTTTCTAGCTTCAGCCTGTTGTTTACTTGCTGAAGGGTATCGATCTGTCTCTCCAGCTGATTTATTGCATGGGACTTCTCTTTAACTTCAGAATTCAGCTTGTTTTCTAGTGCAAGATTTAGCTTTCTTAGGTTTTCGATCTCTCGACGCTGTTCAACCATTAAAATTTCTTGCTCGTTAAGCCGGTCTTCAACTCCGCTGGGCTCTTGTCCTTCAGTCTCGCTTTGAGAGTACTTTATCTGTGAAAGCTTGATTTTCTTCAGATTGCTCTTCACTGACCGTTGCGATCTCTGCTGGCTTCCGAGTTCGTAGTTTCTTGACGTGTTGACTGCGATATTTTCTTTATTATACGCGCAGAAAGTCGGAGAGCTTTCTGCATCTGCAGAATTTTGGTAAAATACTTTCACTGCGTTTGAATCTTGTCGTCTGTGATCTACCTGATCTCCATCGTCATCGACTGAGTAAGCAAGGCTTGTCGTGCTTTTTACATTTTTCTTGTTAGTTGACTCGAATGTATTTAGCAGTTTCTGATATTCATTGGTTATGTGTTCCTTTTCAATATTAATGCTGTTGAGTTCATCTTCATACTCTTTACTGTATCGAACAAGCTGCTTGTTCTCACTCACAGCTTTTTCAAGTTCATTTTGAAGATCTGAAATTTGCTCGTTGACTAATTGAAGATCATGGTTGCGCATTTCTGTCTGGATGGAAATAGATGAGTACTTCTTTCCAGCTAACATGCTCTGCATTTTATATATCTCATTTTCCATTTGGCTTAGAGAGCTCTGATCTTCCCTGTGCCTATTTTGGTAGCTACTGATGCTTTTCTTAAGGTCTTTTATATTATTGATGATTCCATTCTGCACGAATTCAATATCGTAGTCGTTTCCAATAGCCAAATCAGGATTTATAATGCTGTTGCATGCTTCAAGAAAACTCAAGTGAATGTCCTTTACCGAATTGCACTCCTTTTCAGCTTCACTTTGCTGCTCTTTAAGATTTTCGATTTCAGAAGACAGCTGTTTGATCTGCGTGATGAAGCTTTCTTCTTTATCGATGCCTTTTGATCTTTCGCTTCAGTTCTTCATATTGTCGGAAGCTAGAGCTGTAATCTTTTCGACTAGCTGGTTGACCTGGAGCTTCTGTTCCTCGTTTTTGTCTTCTAAAGCTTGGATGACCTCTTTGCATTCGTTAATTTGTGACTCTCTTTCTTCTAGTCATTGCTGGGTCTGTTCTAAGTGCTGAATAAGTTCTTGGTTTTTATCGTCGAGGTTGTTAACAACAATTGAGTAGTTGTTGATTTCCTCAAGCTTCTCGCTGAGCTGGCTGCTTAATCTATCGATTTCTTGCTTAAAATCAACAATGCTCTCGGCATCTTTTCCATTGCTAAGCTTAAACATGTTGTTTTTGCTTTGAATTTCATTTAGACAGTTTTCTTTATAAGCTTCAAACTGCTGGATATCATTTTGGAATGTTTCTGAAGCCTGGATGTAACTTTGTAATTTTAGCTTTAAAGTCTCAATTAAATTATCTTTGTTTTTGAGCAGCTGCAGCACTTTAAGGCTTTTCTGTTCATTCTTCATTTTCTCTTGTTTGAGTGCAATTTCGACCATCTTCTCCAGATCAGGTTCTTTTTCCCTCAGTAGATGCTTGATTTCTTCAATGTAGCTATTTTTGCTTTCTGAAGTCGCTTAGCTCAGCCTCCTGCGCCTTGCATTTAGCATTGAGTTCGTTGATGACTCCAACAAGCTCAGCATTGGGCTGTTGAGAAGCTTGAATAGTGTTATTGAAGGTTTGCTTTGAGTTGTTCGGGTAAATTTGAGATGCTTCTATTCTTGTAGCTTGGTTAACATTACGGTGATTACTGTACTGCTGATTTTCAGTATTTCAATCGTTATAGTCTTCACAGTTTCAGTTCGACTTCACGTTGCTTAGCTGATGAGAGTCATATTGCTTTGTCTCCTCTTCAATCATACTGTCGAGCTCTTCACTTGCCATTTCCTGATTTGCATCTTGGTCTTCGTCAACATCTCACGAAGAGTTGCTGAAGTACTTATGAGGAATGGCTCCAACTTTCTCTGGCTGGATTACTAAGTTTACCTTTTGGTCGAAGTTGTCTGATTTAATGAAGATGAACTCTCTGATCGGCATTTTAATTCCGCTCTTCTCCCCGAACGGTTTCGATACCCTTCATTTGACATCGACAGTTTGGCATTTTTGAGAACCGAGTCGAAATTCTCGCGGTTTTATGTCGATCTTATCAGATGAGGTTCACTTCAAGCTTATGTTTAAAAAGAACTTTAAATTATTTGTAATTTGCATTTGCTTTACATAGGTTTTCGATTGCACGACATTTTCGAATAAAATTTGCTCTGGATCAATCGAAATGGGCTTCATTATTTGATCTGAGTTCTCGTTTTTATCCATATTTAAAATTTGAATTATTATATCTTTATATTTTGATCTATTTGCGAACTATTGGTGGGGTTTTGGGGTTTGGGGTTTTGGGG
>JAJLLT010029559.1:0-12489 GCA_027382605.1 Euplotes woodruffi | reverse complement strand
GATATGAACCTGCATACATTAAGTAAAGTGTGTGTCTCTGAATACCCTCAGAATCTGGTGGAGGTAATCTTGATCTGCCCCAAACAAACTTCAAATACATTGATCTTTCCTCCTGCGTAAATGCTTCGAATATTCTCCAGAATCTTTGAATGTATTCGTCAGTTTCGCTACAACTACTATATGACGTAATCTTTTTGAGTTGCTCAATATCAATTTCAGTTGGACCAATTATTCTGTACTCGACTTCTTTCCAGGTCAAAATGCCCATGACAGTCGTCGGGAATATGACTTCGAAGCCCTTTCTGATCGCCTGCATCTGCTTCTCAGCTTCCTTGAATCGCGCATCCAGCGTCAGACGGATGAACTCATCAATATCTTTGTACTTGAGAGTTACGTCTTTGCCGTTAGGCACCAGATCGACTTCTTCTTTGTTCGAAAGTCTCGTCGTCATGGTCTGCGCGCCGTAGCTGTCGAACATTTCTTCGGTCACAGTCTTCTTTGTGTTCTCGATTTCTTTGATTGCCTGCACCGCGTATAGGTCGATGGCTTTGAGGTCTTCGATAGTCAGGGGCTCGCCGGCTAAGCTCTTATAGAAGAACGAAGTAAGCTTGAGGTCAAGGATCTGGCCGCTTCTGAAGGCCATGCCCATCAATGCGCCTAAGAACTCGTACATTTCGAGGTGCGTCGGAGACTGAGCAGACGGGTTGATCGTCCAGCAGTCTCTGTTCAAGCCGTGATCGTTTTTGTTGTTTGGTGTTGGAATCAATAATGGAAGTACATTGTGCATAAGTTCACCGCACAAATTGGTAATAGTTTCTCTGTATGGACCACCAGCATCATAGCTACCTTCACCAACTAGACTTGCGCTCCAGGCTTTAGTGTTTGAATCATTTTTCTTTAATGAGTTGTAGTTGGTCTTTTTAAGTGTACTCCAGATTTGTCCAAAGATAGTGTATTCGCCTTTATGATCGACTTTACCAGAATCTTGGAACCTCTGTGCCTTTCTTCTCTTGATTTTACATTCGGGTTGATCATAGTTTCATGAGAGATTGTTTACAATGTTTTTGATGTACTTGTTTTTGATGCTTGAAAATGCTAATGCTTTACCGACAATAAATAGTTCGTTGAGTTTATCTGTCATTGCATCTCTTGACGTTGCCATCTGTGACAAAGTTTCTTCGTCCAGTAACACATACGGAATCGTCTTCAAGAAATACTGGTTATACATCAACAGTGCGTTGATTCGCTGCTGCTTTGTTTTATCTGGTAGACTTTTGAGTTTTTTGTTTTTGAAAGTCAGACTGCTCGGACTGATTTCAATTTTAGCAGAGTTGGTGTCATCAAAGTTCAAGTCGTTGTCTTTGATGTGTTTCTCGAGACACTCGAGCAGCTCTCTGTCACACTGCCTCGGGAACTTGACAACTTGGTCGTAAATGTCTTTGTAGGTTTCCTTCGACTTTTCGATGATTTTGTCGTTCTTAATGTACGAGTAGTCAGGTGATAGCTCGATGCTGAGACCTTTCTGTTTGGTCTGCTCAAAGTAGTCGGTCAGACTCATGACGGGCAGTTCTTTACCATCAGCTAACGGCCTCGAAACTCTGTAGTAAATCAGAGGGTCGATGTCGTTGACATTTAAGTTGTAGAACTCGTTCTCTGTCAGCTCGACTTTTGTGAGGGGCTTGTCTCCAAGCTTTAGATTAGTAATATACAGCGGATATTTTGAGTCAAACTCGGTATCTTTGCTGACAAGAAGATCACCTTCTTTGAGTTTCGGGAACTTGCACTTCAGATTTTTGAGCGGATACTTTGTTGCATACATGATTGCTGGCAGCGTGTCTTTTGCTTTAGTGTATCCTTTTTCTGAGAAATAGTGCAGTTTACCTTCAGCATCTTTGTAAAAATGCAAGATGCCTTGTATCGGTGACTCTCCAGTGACTTCGCATTTTGTGTCTTTGTGCACGCCGACATCGCTTGACGGCAGTTTGTCGCCTCTGAACGCAACAAACGATGTTTTGTTGCCAGCCTCGACTAAGTACGGCTCGAGGTGATCGAACGTTTTGAGATGCGTGACGATTTCTTCCATGTTTTTAGACTCTTCTTCGGTAATGCCGTAATGCGAATAGACGCCTTCTTCTTTGCCGAGTGAGAACACCATTTTCTTTGTTCTGTCAGCCTTCGGCGACGCAATAACCAACGAATGAGACATTCCGACCGAGACTGTTTCGACGACGTAGTCTTTGAAATATGCAATGTGGGTCGGCTTGAACTTGTCGCCTTCTTTTTTGAGTCCAAGTCGATGCTGTATGTTGCAGCCCCATCCGTACAGCTGGCCATCGTCAGTTAGCGCCATAGCGTGGTCGTACTTAGCAAACACTTCGACAAAGTTGAGTTTATCGTGTTCGTAATCGAGTCTTGCAAATGATGTTGCCTTTTTGGTGTTTTCGCCTTGACCGAGCAGACCTTTAGAGCTTTCACCGGCTGACCATAGCTCAGTTTTGCCTTTTTTGACTTCGACGAGCACAAACGCAACTCAAGGCTTCTCAACGTTCGTACAATATACTCTGAGCGCTTTGGCATTGCTTGACAGGTCGATTTTTGCATACTTTTTGCCGCATTCGATCTTGATGTCTTTGAGGAAGTAGTTGCCAGCTCCATAAAGCTTGCCTGACTTTGTGACAATCAAGTGGTGGAACCTGCCTGCAGACACATCGACAACCGGATCGTCATCGTTCGGAATCTTCTTTTCTGTGAACTGGTACTTGTCTCCGCTGTCGTCAATCTGGTACTGTTCGTTGCTGCCTTCGATAAATATTTTGCCTTTCTCGGTCAACAAAACAATGTTTTCGAAGCCTGCGACCATCTTGACAAGTTTGTCTTCGTTTTCTTTAAAGCCGTTGACCGTGTGTTTTGTGAACTTGTTGTATGTA
Organism: Euplotes woodruffi; assembly: GCA_027382605.1. NCBI lineage: Eukaryota > Ciliophora > Spirotrichea > Euplotida > Euplotidae > Euplotes > Euplotes woodruffi. The sequence goes on along the minus strand of JAJLLT010029559.1, from coordinate 9,562 downwards.
GTGTTGAAGTGAGTCTTTTGACCTGCTTCGTAGAGCGAGCCCTTTGCGTCTAACGCGACTGCAAACGACTGATGACTGGCAAGACACTTGAGGTCTTCAAACAACTCTGGAACAACTTCAGGCTCTTTTGTGGGGTCACTGCTGGCTTCAGTTCCGAGCTTGTTCGAGTCTTTGTCGCCAAACGCAATGATCTTCGGCTGGCGGTACGGGTAGTGCACGTAGCATGCGTTGCTGAATATTGTGACTTCGGTTTTGTTATCTGTAATGTCTTTTTGGAATATGTTTTTGAGCACGTTTTCGCCTTTGCTGTCGCTTGTTATCGCAACTGACGAGTACTTTTCGAGTTCGCTTGTCGACTGAATCTTGAGCGTCATTTTCTTAAAGCCTTCATTTTTAAGGCACGCCGAGACTTTCGGTGCAAAGTGCGGATGCTGCGTGTCAGCAAGTATTGTTGACTGCTTAGAAGCGTCATCAAGCTCGTTGAGATACATCAAATACGATATGATGTCGAATTGCTTTCGTTCTTTCAAAATGAGTTTGCATCTTTCCATTTGCAGTAGCGACTCAGTGTATGTGTAAATTGGTTCGATGCCGTCTTTTGCAGATGCTTTGTGTATCGAACTGAACTTCAAAAATATTTCGAACAGCAGTTTATGTTCATCTGTTAGTTTGAAGTTATACGAGTTTGAAGAGTCTTTTTCGAAGTTGATTCATTCGATAAGTTTTTTGAATATCTTAAGTGACAACAAGTGTTCTCTGATTTGTTTGCTGTACGTTGCTTTGCCTATACAATAATATGAGCTATGCTGCATATGCAGCGTCTTACCGATGCTCTGGTCGACAAGCACGACAATTTTCAAGATGCTGAGATAAACGTTCTTTTGCAGTTTGAGGTCGCCTCTGAACACGCACGGAATCAAGAACAGCATCGTCATAAACTGCTTGAACATCGCTGCGTCTTCGAATATCAGGTCCGGACATTCTTTGATGTACAGACTCACGATGTCGACCAGGATGTAGAAGTTCATCGTTTCGACTGCGACTGACTCGTTGTTGAAGTACGACTTGACGTCTTTGGCTCCGGCCTCGAGCGCTGTTTTGAGGCCCTTGATTGACCCGTTGACGATCACGTCGGTGAACAGCTGGTGCAAAAACGGAGTGAACTCTTTGTTCGACACACACGACTTGATGATGTTTGCGAGAATGTTTTTGAGGTCTTCGTACGGCTTGTCGTCAATCATGTTCAGTTTTGTCATGACAAGCTCGTTACCGATGATTTTGACAAACTTGATAAAGTTTTCAGTGTCGTTCTTTGACGATAGCAGCAATTTGAGCAAGCTGTCAACTTGTGAAATTTTGAAGAACGACATTATAGTTTTTCTGCACATCGACACGAAATAGTTTCCGATTCAGCTTAAGTAGTCGCCTTCGACGTTATCGTTTTTGATGGTGTATACAGTGTTAAACAGAGCGCCTCTCTGTTTCTTTGGCTTGCTCGACTGATCATCGTAGCTTGTGTTGCCATACTTTGAGACACTTTCAAACACTTTGGTGAACTTGTCGTTTTTCTCGAGATCGAAAATAGTGTCGGCATCAAATGCGACCTTGTCTTGCTTCGATTTGTCAGCATGTTTGCTTTTGTCTACCTTGTCTTTTGACGCTGATGTGTCAATGACTTCTTCTTTGGTGTCTTCTTTAGTGTCGAGTTTCTGTGCAACTTTGGTCGTTTTTGTGTCTTTAGTTTCTTCTTTTGATTCGACTGAATGTTTGACTTCTTCAGGCTTATCTTTCTTTTCTTTGTCCTTGTTTTCTTCTTGTTTATTTGCACCAGTCAGAGACTAGGTTAGATTTGCGTGACAGTGGGGCGTCTTCGTTGCCTTTTAGAATGTCTTCAAGAGTCTTGCGGTCAAATCCAGCATACTCGACCATTTCTTTGATAAAGGCTTCGTATTGTGACAGTCCTTCATTGCTGACAACTTTGATTTTAGGGTCTTCAGTCAAGAACTGTTTGATTTCGATAAAGTCTTTTCTGCTTACGATGACGACACTCTTGAAGTATGCAACTTCGGTGTCTTTGTCGACTAGTCCTTTGTGCATCGACTCGATGTCGACGTCGCATGACAGCAGTATCTTTGCAGTTTTCATGTGCTTGTACAACAGATCGACAGTTGAGACTTCAGTCGGGTCGATGAGTCTGAGGTCTTTTTCTTTGATTTTGCTGAGATCATCGTCGCTTTGCGGCAGCTTGGCAGCATCGAAGATTCTGTAGTTCTCGCCTTGTATGACTCGTCCGTAGTTCATTGCTGACACGAGATCGATGCACTTGCTGTATCGTTGGTTGCCTGCTGACTTAAGGACTTTTGACAAAACCATCTTTTTGTCTGCAAAGCGTGCTTTTGTGTCAGAGCTGATTCTGAGACTGACGTTGTTCTCGACGGCGTACTCTTGCAGAGCGTGTATCTTCTGTTCGATCCAGTCGTTTTGCATCGTTGACTTGCCGCTGTTTGGGGAACACGCTTCTGAGTACAACAACTTCAAGAACGAGTTGTAGAACTCGGTGTCGATGAGCTTGCTGAGTTCTTCTTTGTGATCGACAAGGTACTGCTCGAGTATTTTGAGACCGAGACTTCGCTTTGTGCTCTTGACATAGTCTGACTTGTCAAACTTCTCGTCAAGTTTCAGAGCTCTGAGATACTTGTTGATTCTGACTTTATCGAGCAGCAGTTTGTTGGACTCTTTTTCGAGTTTCGGAATAAGTCTGACTTCTTCGGGTATCACTGTAAATATGTCAGTTCGCTCAGGGTGCTTCGGGTCGTAGTACAGAGCAAGAATGTGGTCGTCTTTGCTTTCTAAGTGCGTCTGTATTCTGTGTTTGACAAACTCGTCGTCGTTCTGGTTGTTGTTTTGATTGTCTTGAGTCTTGAGACCGTACCACTTCTGGACAAACCCGAGCACTGTAAACATCGAGCCGTCTGAGCAGACACCGTTTGTGCCAAGTCCAAGGCCCAGATACTCAGCGCCGTTGAGTATGCTGATCAGGGGCTCGAACTCTTCGAGCGCGTACGTGTCGATGTTGTCGATCAGGTGGTCGACTGCAGCTGTGAGTTCTTTTTGATACTTCGGATACACATCGCTGTTGAGTACAGTTCTGAGTAGTCCGAGCATCATGTTTGATAGTGTGTACGATCCGCTGCCTTCGAAGTGGCTATCGTTCCACATTGCAGACCTGATCGAGACAATGTAGTTGAACAGGAACCTGACAAACGGAGTGCTCTCAAACTTGTTTTGTGTGTTGATGTTGTTCATTATTTTGTGATGCAGTGATCCTTCAACGTTTGCTAGCATTTTGATTGACTCATCGAACAGTTCGTGTGGAACTTTGACTTTGAACAGGTTGTCAAATATTTTTAAGATTGTGTAGCCGTGTCTCGGTGGCGCATACACTAGCAAGTCGACCAGTATGGTTAGTTCTTGTGGTGTCGCTACTTTGAGCACCATGCCTAATACGCCTGTCTGGTTTGTTGCAATTGATGTAAAGATTTCGATCAGTTTCAAAAATCTGACAATGTATTTGTCTTCATATAGCTTTTTGAGTTTGTCGATTTCTTTGTTTTCTTTTTCTTCGACTTTTTCTCTGACTTTGTCTTTGACTTCTTCGTTTGCAGCATCGTTGTCGTCTTCTGCGTCTTGTGCATCATCTGCGTCTTCGTTCGGATCATCATCTTGCTTTTTGTCTTCTTCAGGCTTGACTTCTTTGGTTTCTTCGACAGCGTCTTGTTTTGAATCATCAGGCTGAGCTGAGTCTTTAGTTTCTTCGTTGTTTGTGTCGCCAGGCTTTGCTTGAGATTCGTCTATGTTAGCGTCTTCGGCGACAGATTGTGACTCAGCAACACTTTCTGTTACTTCTGGTTCAGCTGCTGGCTCAGGCTCGTTTTCGTCATCGAGCTCGTTGGATTCAAGTTCTTCGATAGTGTCTCCTTTCTTACGCTGACTGTTTCGCTTAGACACGTAGAACTCCCAGTCAATGCCTTCGAACTTCTTTGTGAGTTTGATGTACCTGTCGAGCTGTTCGAATACGTGTTTGAATCCACGAGCAATCAGGCCTTCGGTTGTTGATGTGTTGACGAGCGAGTGTGCTTTTTCCATTCCAGGTACTGAAGTTCCACCTGATTTTAGTTTTTGTTCAACTCCACTATCTTTTTTGATGACTCTTGCAAATCATGCGATGAGAACTTGTTCGAATAGATCGAGCACATCCTGTCACAGCGGGTAGTCTTCTTTGCTGTCGTACTTGAAGCTGTGTCCCCAGCAGTACTTGAGCGGGTTCTTGTCTTTTTCTTTCTTGCCGTTGCCCTGGCTCAAGACCTCAAAGATGCCGCTCTTGATGAGGTCGTCGTGGTCAGACGCAGTAAACTGCCACTTGCATCAGTTGAGCATGAACTTGATCTCGGTCTCGTCGGTGCACTCGCCGACCTGCTTGACGATGCCGTTGAAGACGAGGTAGAAGCTCTTTCTGAGCTCGTTCTTGAGGTGCTCGCCTCACCCGGTTACGTCGTCGGTGTAGTGGCTGAGAATGTTTGTGTTGTGTCGCAGGCTGCTGCAGAACCAGTTCAAGTACTCAGTTCGAATTTCTGTCGAATGTTTCATGTACGACAGTCTGGCAATTAGTCTGAATCCGCAGATTCTCTTAAGCGCGTTCAAGTATATTGTCTCGATCTGTTTCTTGATCCGTTGTGCAGAGATCGGAGTCTGAAGACATGCAAGAATGCTCGAAGTACTCGAGTTAAACACTGCTGCTTTGTGTTCTTCAAAGTTTCTGATACTGCCAGCAGACTCTTGAATTTCTCGCCATTTGTCGAGTCTTTGTTTCCAGTCTGCTGTTTCTTGTTTGACTTCGCTAGAATGGAGTTTCTTTTCCTCTTCTTCGGCCAGCGTCTCGATGACGTTGAGCTTTGCCTGGTCTTTGCTTTCCCACAATGTCGGCATTGACAGCTTGATGAGCAGCTCTGCCTTTTCGACAACTTTTTCGATGATCTTAGCAAGTTCGATTTGATCTTTGGTCTTTTTCTTAGGCTGGCTGTCGTCAGCTGGCTTTGTCGTTGTATCGATGATTTCTTCAGCATCAGGCCTTGGTTCTTGCTTAACTTCGGCTGGCTTGTCTTTGTTTTCTTCGGCTGGCTTATCTTTAGTGTCTTCGGCTGGTTTGTCTTCGGTACCATCTTTCTTTTTCTTTTCATCTTCCTCTTTTTTGATTTTGTTAGCCCAGCTCTTTTTCTTTTCTTGATACCATGACCTCATTTTAGCTGAGCTCTCCCAGTGCTTGAATATTGTGCTGTACGAGTCTATTTGCGACAGTTCTTTAGCAAGCTGTTTCTTGGCTGCAGCGTCATCGTCAGCAGTGACTGCGTCTGCGTTCATTTCGGTCTCGTCGACCATCATGATGAAGTCTGTGTACAGCTGGCCGATCTTGATCATGCATGCAAATGCAGCTCTGGACAGCCTCATGCCTTCTTCTTTAGCGCTCTTGGCCCAAGGGTGTTTTCGTTCTAAGTTGAACTGCAGCAAGTCGATGACTCGGTCGATGTTGATGTCTTTGCCTTGATGGATGATCGACATAAACACTTGATCTTCGTCGAGTTCTTTGGGCTCGCTCTGCAGGTACTGTTTGATTGTTTTGTCAGCTGTGATCTCGCACAGGTCTCTGAGCGAGCTGACGGTGTCTTTTGACAGTATTGGCAAAAACCTGTTTTCGATGCCTCCAGACAGCAACTTAGAGTCCAGGATCTTTTTGTTCATCTTTTCTTCTTCGCTCAACTCGGCTGCCGTTTTGACGCTGATGAACGAGTATGACAGCTTCGAAATGGTCCAGACAAAGAACTTGATGATGTCTTTGTCAAGACAGTTTCTGAGCAGGTCTTCGGTCTCAGACAGCGACATGTCGTCAGAAACGATTTCTTTGAACTTGCTGAACGTCTCGATGACTTTCAAGATTTTGATCGACAGCAACGACAGCGTCTTGACGTTTGTCGAGTCTTTGAGCGACGCAAACGCTGCAACGTAGACGTGCATCAAGCTCGGGAAGTTGTTGTTCATGTGCGCGACTTTGTACAGGTGTCTGTGGAACTCGACGTACTTTGTTTTGGCGGTGACTTTGGGCTTGCTGTCTTGGTCTTCGATCTGGTCGTCGTGCTTTTGCTGTTTGATAGCTTCGTCCATGTAGTACTGAGTTGCTGCTGCACACTTGTCGAGGACCTGTATTGTCGACTCGCTGATGCGTTCAAGCACTTTGATGAGGTCGAACTCGGTCCGCTCAAGCTTGCGTTCGAGTACTTCGAGTTTGTCTTTGTCGGCCTTGCCTTGTTCTTTTTGTTTTTCGACGTCGCGATATGCTTCGAAGTACAGGTTGATGATGTTCTGAGTCACAGCATATATGAAGCCTTCGTTGCTGATCTCGAGACTGCTGTACTCGACGTCGTGCAGCTGATGCGTATCGTACTTGACCGAATCAATGGCCATGATGAGTTTCTTAGTCTTAAGCATGCAGAGTTTCTCGTATACGACGAGGATCAGGTCTTTGATGTCGTTTGACTTGAGAGCCTTGTTCATTGTCTCGGGCAGCGTCAGGTAGTTGATGTAGATTCCGAGCGAGCTGTCAGACGTGCCGACGTCCATTTTGTCGAGCAAGGCTGTGACTTTTCTCATGAGGTCTTCGAGTGACTCGTAGACTAAGCTCAGGCAGTACGACATGATTGATCTGCACTCGTTCTCGATTGCATTCCATAGACACTGAAGTTCATCATGAGCGCTGCCGTCTTCGATCGTGTAGTCGATTGCGTCTTTTGAAACCATGACGCTAATGTTTTGCTCGACAATTTTGACAAGTCTGTCGAAGTCGTTTCTCTCATACAACACTGACGAAATCGGAATGTTGAGTTTACTCAAGCACATTATCGAGGTCCTCAATAATATCAAAATCATATAGAAGTTGTACTGTTCGAGTATGTTGGCTGACTTTTTCTGTTTCTTTGACAGCAGATCGACTGAGCCTTCGAGCGACCTAAGCAGCTCTGCAAAGAATGTGCCAGTCACAGCTGTTGAGAAGCTGCCTCTGAATAGCTCAAGCTTTTTTTCGTCGACTGGGCCGTTCGGGTTGATGTTTTCAGCGATGGCGATAAGTTCTTTTGAGCCTTCTTTTAAGATGTTCAGAATCAAGAACTGAGAATGCTCTGACTTCGACTTGACGTCAAACACAGGTTCTTTTGTTTGTTGTTCAGCCTTTTTGATTAAGTTTTTGAACAAAGCATTTGGCGTTCGCTTGGTCAGCTTGTCGGCAACAGTTTGTAGCTTTTGTACTTCTTTGACTTTGTTGTTGATGTACTCGATGATGCCTTTTGAATGATTCGAGCCAGTCTCTAAGCGTTTGAATGCAGGGATCTTAAAGCTTTTGACTTCAGGCGCTGACGTAATTTGCCAGAATGTGTTTGTTGCAACGTTGTATCCCCAGTTTCCGTCAGTGAGTTCTAAGTTGAAGCTCCACTTCAATGTCGACAGGTCGTACATGTGCCACGAGTTGCTATCACCAACTAACAGCTTTGTGCCATTTGTTGCAAATGAACAGTAGGCCAGGTGGTTGGCATTGAAGCTTTCTCTGAGCTGTTTAGTAGCTTCAATTTGTTTTTCTTCGGCTTCTGTGATATGCTCATCAAGTCCTCGTTGTTTTAGATCGAGGTTGATTTCGATTGACTTCTTGAACTTCCACGTTGTTCCGTCGTATACTTCGAGGTACCATTTGACGATGGCAAGCTCCTTCTTGTCTTCGTCAAGGTTTAGGTCTTCCTTTTTAGTAACTTTGACTTCTCTGACAGTCGAGATCACGTAGATGTCAACTCCGTCAGTAATCAACGGAGACGCACACAAGTATCGTCCGCCTTTGAGTTCTTCGTCGGAGTCTTCTTTAGTCCAGCCTAGCACAGGCGTCGCGGGTGGCGTCTGATTGTCAGCAGTCTTCTCGTCTTCTTCTGGCTGGACTTCAGTCTTGTGTTCTTCAGGTGCGTTTTGCTTGATCGACTCGAGCTTTTTGTTGAAGTCTTCGTTGGTCGTAATTTCTTGGAGAGTTTCAGTGTCGATCAAAGTAAACGGTTTGTCGTCAGAATTCTTGAATCTGCACAGCAGCTGTCCGTTCAGGTACATAAAGCTGCGGTGGTCGTCAGAGAAACTCGAGTTCTTGCATATCAGTCTTCCGAGTTTCGATGAGACCGAGTCTGAGGCTCCGAACTTGAGCAGTCCTTTGCCGTGCTGGTAAGCATACATAAACTGAGAGTCGAACGCCATGTTGATTTCAGTTCAAAAGTCGAAGTCGATGTCGCCGCCTTTGAGAATGTGTGCAGACCTGTTGCCTTCGTATGACACCTTGAGCTTGTCGTCTGACTCGCCGTCGCCGAGACTGTGAGACGAACTGTCAACAAACTTGCACTGACTGAGCTCAGCGTCGACGTTGAAGTCGTATCCGTGTTTGTTGATCAGGTTGTACGCGACCAAGAAGTCTTCGCCAGAGCCGCGGATGTTGCCGATTAGCAGGATCAGCTTGATGCAGATCTCTTTGATGGCGTCAGTCGAGTTCCTGTCGGCAAGCAGGCTGATCAAGTAGGTCCTGATCTCGTTGAAGAGTTCTTCTTCGCCGTAGTAGTCGAACGAAGTGACTCTGCGTCTGTTTTCGCACTCTGTCGTGACAAAGCTCTGGTACAGGCTTTTGAGTGCTGTGTAGAGCAGCTTCGGATTGGTCTTGCCGAGGTCCTTCATGATCGAGAACGTCATTCTGAGTCCGGTTTCATATTCGAAGAACGTCTCTGACGTACTGATTTTGCCGAAGTAGCTGTCGAGGGACTCGAAGAAGTCTTTCTTCGTTACTTCGAGGTCTTGAGTTTTGATCTTATAGTAAAGATACATGATGATGAACTTTTTGTACTGTTTTTTGAAGTAGTCACCGGTGCTGCCAGTTTCTTTGACTTGGAAGAACTTCTCGAATCCTATATCAAAGTGTTATCCAGACTTATATTTTATTAATGGTACAAAACGAGATAACAGAAAATATCCAAAAGATTAAGAATCAACAAAAACGTGAAAAATTAAGACATATCCTTACTTGGCTCTTTGAGTTCTTCAATAAAGAAGTCAGGCGTCGAGAACCCTGTTGTAATTGCTTCGTTGATTTCTTTGATTACCCTATCTTTGATCAAGTCTGATAAAAACTCGTTCTTTTGTTCATTGAACTCCGTGAAGTCTGCCTTGTAAGCTTCATCGACTTCAAAGTATAGCGCTGACTTGCTCTTAAAGTCTTCATATATCGACTCGAGTAGCGAGTCGTTGATGAGGTCTTCGATGTTGAACTTTGACACAAGATCGACCTTGTTTGCACTTTCAATCCTATCCGTAATAGATTTGTTACCCATATCTGAAAGTTTAAGATATTAATGTAAGATTAATTATTTAACTCTGGTGAAATTCTTTTATCATCCAATTAGAGTATTACATAGAGGGGTTTTGGGGTTTTGGGGTTTTGGGG
>JAJLLT010029427.1:0-10219 GCA_027382605.1 Euplotes woodruffi | reverse complement strand
CCCCAAAACCCCAAAACCCCAAAACCCCATACGTATAAAACCGAGTTGAAAGTGAATCAGCTAAATTTATTAAATATTTATTATAAACGGTCTTTGCAGTTTATTCATTCTTGCAGACTTGACCATTCGATTGCATGCAACTCCGTGTTGATACAGATAGTTTTCCATCAGGTTTTAGTCGATTTAAAGATGCATGCAATAAGCTGGATAAGCAGAGGAAGTGGACTTAAAGTAACTAATTCAGAGCCAATCAAAACTAACCCATATGCATGCTCGAGTGTAAATCTGTATTGGTTGCTCCGCGCAGTCTTTGAATCAAGGTTCTATTTCCAGAAGGTGATTCGATAAGATTTGGTTGATTGAATCTAAAATGTGCCTTTGTCAGACATCGAATTCCACAGATAGCGGGATTAGTTTACATATAAGATACTTAGAAGCATCGCTGGTTTTTATTTAACAAGTTTTACTAATTATGCTTTTTATAATGGTTGCGATTGCGTGAGTTGATTATTTACTAAACACTGCTAAATCAAATTTGAATTCACATTTAAAAGTTTTTGTAATCACAAAGATTTACTTTGATCTATGTTTACTGAAATTATTGCAATTATCTTTTTACATATTTTGATACCACAAGACCAAAGCGAAAATACTAAGTAGATGAGACTATTGTGTCAATAATTGTAATTTGAAGCTATCAGGTGCACTTATTTTTACTTTAAACTCCATTTTTGGTTTAAATGTAAAGTTCATTACTTGGATTTAAATTTTAATGCTTAAATCTATAAAAGTTTTGATCAAATACTTTTTCGAGATAGAATCGAAGATTACAAATAACCTGAATCGATGAAAATATATAATTTTTCAATAAATATGCATAATTATAAAAAGGTAAGCAAAATAGATACGAGATAAAGTTCAATATTATTGCTTTATTAAAAATATCAAATCGTTTCGTTTAAGCATCTAATGAACACTGGTAATCGAGAATAATGATTTTATATAGCAAGATAAAACTTCTAAAGTAATATTATCTTATGAAATAGAAGGATTAATATTAAATAGGATCTCAAACTCTTTGGATTTATCGCGTAGGGTAAGCTAATAATTTCAAGTATTATAAAAAATTTCTTTAAAAAACAAATTTATATAAAGGCTTTGAATTCTATCTGATTACTTTTGAATTTTATGCAGAAAGAGAATGAAAATATAATCTATTACTGATGTCTATTTTTCATATCAATTAGATTTGAAGAAATCTAGTGAGATTACTTAATCAAATTTATTTGTAAAATAAATAATTGAACAACGAAAAGTTAATTAGTAAGTGTCCTTACCAATTTAAATCAAACTATATTCAAAACATAAGTCGATTATGATTTCATTAAAAAGAAGACTTTTTTTAAAAATTATTTTCTACTAATCCTTGATGATATTTCAAGCTTCTCTTTAGTATCACGATTCTAAATTCTGATTGCTTAAGACATCTGTATTTCGCTTATCATAGCAATAAGTTCAGCTGTTAGAAGATGCCTTAGTTTCTTTCAATCAAAGAGCTTCATATTTTCCATCCCTGCATCAATTAATGTCTTCTTTTACAAGTTTTTCTTGACAAGATATGGAATATTCCTCTCTCGTCTATTGAAACTACGTAAAATCATATTTAAATTACATGCAACGCATTTCGAATTCTGGTGTTGCTCTCAAGTCTAATAGTTTTTTGATTATCATCATTATTTCTCTACTTTTTCAGCTTATTTTGCATAATATTGTTGAAATCAGTAGATTAACTGAAGTAATTTATGAGTCTCGTTTTGCTCGCTAGTTCTTCATAACCATGTCCTGCCAACACTGCGATGGTTCTTGTAGATAGATAAAAAACTCTGTATGTCTGACTTTCACTAAGCAAAACCTTATAATGTCTTTTACAGCAAGACCTTTGGTTTGCGGAACCAAGATTACTTGAGCTCAACTCATCTTGATATGCTATTTCAATCGCATTCTACACTTGCTGACCTACCTTGGTGCTGCCCTCGATGACTGCTGCAACATAATTATGGTTGCGAAGCTTAATGACAGGTATTATACGCTTACTTGCGTGTCATTAGTTGGCACATCTCTTTTTCGACTTGCACTTCATGCCAAGCTCTTAAGTCGCACAGTCTGTTTATCCATTCCTATTTGGGTTTCGAATATTTTATATAAGTTTGCAAGACTTAAAAACTAAATTATTATGCAATCGGTTTAAATCATTTGGATCACGAATCTTTATTGTTTGGAATAATCAACAATTTGATTGCTTTAGCTTTCTACTAATTTTATTGTTTAATAGAATAATGAAAATAGTCGATAATTTTAAAAAGATTTATATCGTAATTGTTCATAAATCAAAAATTAAAATGAACAAGCTAAAAGCTTGAAATAAAAAGGCAATATTTGACCATAAGTCTATTGGATGTTACACTGACAAATTAGTATTCTAATCCTCTGCCGAAAACTTTGACTTTACAGAGAGCAAGACAATGAGCAAAAGAAAGTCACCAAAAAGAAGTAATCTATTATCTCAGTTTTAGTTCATAAATTTATCGGCACAAACTTGTTCTATCCAAATATTCAGCAACTCAATTATTGATCCTGGTCCATGAGCAAACATCTGATTAGCCAGATATAGGATCAGAGAGCTCAAAACTTGTTTCAAAGTATTAATGAATTCATATTGAAAATTGTATGACTGTTAACAAATAAGCTCCATTTGTTTTAAACAATTAGCAACCACTCAATCATCAACAACCAAATCGACAAATTGGAGTCGAGAAGAAGTATAAAGGCTAGCAGATTCAGAGAAACTGCAAATTGTAAAGGAGGCCAGACTAGTGAGGAGAGATAATAAAGATAAACCCAAATAAATGTGAGTCAGTGTCTTGATAATTAACAGAGTCATAAATCAAATTTGGATTCAAGAAATTAGCACGATAATGTGGATTGATCTTCAAAATACTTTCAAGCAAAAAATAATCAAAACGGTTAAAATACAATAAATGAATTTTTTACTAGCATATGATGCAGAATTACTACTGAGAATATCACTGTATTTATCAGATAAAAGATCAGCAAGGAAATATCTCATAATTAAATCCGCGAGTCCTTCAAAGAAAATTTGAGGTTTTAATAAAAAGGGAATCCAAAATCTTGGTCTGTTGATATTGAAAAGCTCAAAATTGTAAGAATTTGGTACTGATACTCACTTATCAAATTACTTCTGCGAGAAGTCTTGCCATCAATATAGTTGAAACTTTTTTCCCACTCTGTTTTTAATAAATCGCTTTTGGTTTTTTCAGGTTCATCAGAGAATTTTTAGTATTTGATACAAAAGTCAGTCTCATTCATAATAGCTGTCACTTCAGAAAGGAATTATTTTGAATTGATGGTTCAGCAAACTGTGACTCGTGAGGTTCATCTTCATTTTCAATAATCTTTGAGGTATCTCAAAAATATATGAAAGAATAAATAGCAAAGATTTATTGTTATTCATGATAGTGCACCGATTCATAGAGCAACTAAGTGCCTTGATTTTCTTAAAAATTATAATTGAATACATGCATTTCTTCATCCATACACTACCGAGTACGCCCCAGTGGAGCATGTTTTTGGGCAGATAAAGGCAAATATTAAAAGGGATTTACTAGAAATCACTTGCTGATTTTCGTGGAGATTAAGGAGTCAAATAAGTAGCAAAAGTGTTATCAAGCTTTAGGGTGCAGCACTATCTAAATGCTGGAGAAACTCTTTCACAAGAATGAAGCAAAATTCAAAACGATTTTCCAATTATTCTAAAGTTATTAATTTGTATCAGAAAAGTTCATAATTTTTAGTTTCAATCGAATTAATTGCTATACGTGATATATATAGTAGAATTATTTTAGTATATAATCATAATTTTAAAATAATCACTTTTAATATTTTTGACTTGTAATTTTATGCAAGAAATTTACATATTTTTGCTATTTTTCCTTTTATAATCCTTATTTTTGATTGATAATTTGTTTTCTTCCTCATCATCTTCACTATATTGTTTTCTCTTCTGAGATTTGACCTTAACCTTGTACTTTTTGATTTTCTTGAGTTTTTGTTCTTCATCAGAGTCTTGATCTGAATCATCATTTCTTCTTATCTTTTTCTTCGAAACTATCTCCTCTTCGCTTTCTTCTTCTTGCTTTTTCTTTTTGTTTTTCTCTTCCTTTTTCTTTTTGATTTTCTCTTCCTTTTTAATATTGTAGCATTTGTAGCAGGTGTTCAGATGTCTGCCATTTTTCTGGTGCTTTGTCTCCTTGATTTTCTTTTTGCAGTACTTGCAGAACTTTATAGATTCACTTGACTCTTCCTCCTCGCTTTCTTGTTCGGGTTCAGACTTTCTCTCTGATTTTCGGTCTTCGCTTTGCTCATAATTGCTCTCTTCAACTTTGGGTCGGAAGCAGGTCAATCCGAACTCTTTGAATGTTTTTGTCTAAAGGTTGGACTTGAAGCCTTACTGTTGAGTCGTCGATGTTGCAGAACACAATAGTCTTGCCTCTCATCTCGCTGTTTGCGTCGATGAATGTCATTATTGCTTTGCTCATTGTTAGCGCTCCGAGCTTGACTGGAAATCCAAAGATTCCCGTTGAGATTGCTGGAATCGAAACGGAGTCGATTCTTTCATTCTTGATGATTTCCATAATGCCTAGCATAGTTTAGTAGTTCAGATATAAGAATCACAATCGTTGTTTTTGTAGAAAGACTTTATATTTGCTTAACTTATTACAACTTTTGTACACGAAACACTTACTGCTAACCGTCATCTTCATTTGAGCAACTGCGAATGAATTATCTGGTAAATTTGTGTTGTACCTTGGACCAACAGCGTGGATCACATATTTACATGGAAGTTTGCCAGCACAAGTAATAATTGCTGCTCCAGTTGGAACCTTGCCATTCTTTTTGACATATTCGATGCTCTCTTGCCAAATTACCTATGACATTTGATGTGCATACTTACCTCTCCACCTGCATCTGCGATAGCTCTTGCGGCGCCTCCATCATGCTGTAAAAATTCGTTTGCAGGATTGACGATCGCTTCAGTGAACTCGTTTGTGAGGTTGTTCTGTCGAACGATGATCGTTCAGCCTTTGTACTCGACTTTGTCGACATCCATTTTGCTGATCTTTTCCTCGATTTCTCTGTACTCTTTGAACTTGCGCTCCAACTCAGCCCGGACTTCGGAGTGGTTGGTCTGCATTTGCTGTATCTTGTCTCGTTTGGTGTTTAGCTGCAGTTCCAAGGCATTGAGCTGCTGCTTTGACTCGATGCATTTGTTCAGTTGTTCTTTGTAGAGTTTGGTCTTCTCGTTAAACTCTTGAATGAGCTTGTTGAGATTGGTAATCTTGGTCTTGATCTGTTCCCGATTAGCAACTGAACCTTCCTTAACTTTATCTCCGACTCCTTTGAGTTTATTTAGCTTTTTGGTGCCCTTTTTAATATCGGCTTCTCCTTCTTCCAATTTTTGTTGATTCTTTTCAATTTTGCTGTTTGACTTCTCAACTTGGGTCTGCAGATGTTGCAAAAGGTCTTTGATGCTATGCTGGTTCGCCTCAACCTTCGGGATCAGTGAGTCAACCTAAAAGTAACTCCGAGTCGCCTACCTGATCGAACAGAGATTTCCAGTCAGCTTGATCATCAATTTGTTCGGTGCTTATTAAATCCAAAAGAACGCGACTAAAGTTTTTGTTTGTGCTTGCAAATGCTGTTGAAAGCTGGCAGATGCGATCTCGAACCGATGTGCTAGACTGAGTGTTAAGCTGCTGAACAGCAGGAGCTGCAATATTATATAGAATTACCTTTGCTCGAGGATGCTGCCTGCAGCTGATTCGATGCTCCTAATGTTTTGTTCTAGGTCTCGTGCAATTTTGTTGAACTCTAAAAGTTAGAAAGAGCATTACTTTTAACATTATCTTGGTTGGCCTCGTCCATTTGCCTTCAGCCATACTTAACTATTTTGAGAACGGATTCAGAATATTTTTGGATCTGTGCTTGATACTCACTTCTCAGTTCTTCATTGAAAGTATTCCAACCTTGAGTGTACTCGGTCACGTTCTACAATATCAAATAAGTTTGTTTAATACAACAGCACAATTTAGTGGTTTCTGAGCAGACAGCCAGGCTATTATGAAATATTGAACAGCTGAGCAATCAGCAATCAAGTGGAGGAAAAATTTAAATCACATTATTATTAAATCTAATTTTTTGGCAATAATGAAGATGTATTTCTACTTCTCAATAAAAACTTTGATGTTAAAGGTTATTTCAAAAGTTTTATTGTATGATATTGATTTTACTAAGTTTGAATAAACGAGGCACAAAATTATTAAGCTATTTAAATTTAAGAATAGAATTAGATAACTCTTTGAATTTTGACCAGGATCTCTATCCAAAAACTTAATCGATTAAAGTGTTAATAATCTGCTGTTATTTTTGATATAATGAGTATCAGATCCAGCTTATTAACAATAGTATTGTTGATAATAATTTTCAATGATTATTTAGTTTTAGATCACGAATAATTTCCCAAAATTGTGCATCAATAAATAAATTTAAATCGAATTAATTTTCAATCAATTCATTTTAAGTTCAATTATAAGCAGAAGAATCTCATCTGGAATTAAATTTGTCAAATTTTAGTCCATTTAACTAGAACAATTTTAAAGCTGAGACTTAATTTTTCAATATTAGAAGATCAAAAAAGCCGATTAAAATTCTCAATTCGACTAAGAAATCTGTTTAAAATGTTGGATCGTGAGTTTAAGCTAACAGTAATATATTCCGAATAAACTTATCAAAGACTTAATTAGTCCATTAAAACCAAAGTCTGATAGACAAAAATTTGCCAACACCATTTCTAATTGAATTGTTGTCGCCCATAGACATTCGGTCACAGATGAGTTACCTGAGCATTAATTTTATCGACTTTATCTAATCAATCAAAAAGGATTGCGTTAAGCCATTCGTTGATTTTTGAAGTATCAAAGCCATATGACTTTGCTTTTGACATTTCTCTCGTAATACTGTCGTAGCATTTGTCACCGTAAGATTGTGTTAAATATTTGGTAATGTGGGTGATAAGTTCATCCATTCTCTTGTTTGTTTCTTTACTTTCTAATCGAAGCTGAGCATATTCACTTTCGATCATCTTGATATTATCTTCTTCAACTTGTATTTCTCTTAGAGTTAGTTTAATTTTAGTGTTTAGGTCTTGAATAGTTTTGATAGTTTCAGACAAAGTGCTTTGCTCTGTTTCTAATTAACATTAGCAATAATTAATCTGCAATACTACCTTTTGTATTCCTTAATTCTGAAAGGTCTTTTTCTAAAGTTTCATATTCTGGGACGATCTCAAAAGTGTGAGCCTTATTTAGTTTCCAATCCTCTATTTTCTTCCTTAATTTCTCAACTATTCGTTCCTGGTTTTTAATTTCTTCTTGTGTCTGTCTGAACCCAAACAATTCTTTGAGCGGAGAGTAGAATTGGTCGTTAAAAGATCTGTCTTTGAAGTATTCATCATCTTTTGAATTCTTTTCAACTTCATTTAAAATATCCTCAAGTTCGGGAAACTTATCAATGACTTCATTTAGAGCAATTTCACACAGTCCGTTTACGTTTCGATTTGCTTCACTCTTTTTGTTATGGAGAAAATGTTTTAATTGGTAGTAATGATCATCTGCCCATTTTGATCAGACTTTATAAAGATTACTCCTTCCAACGCTTGATTTAGGATCAACATCATAAAGCAAGTGAAGATACAAATTGATGGATCCGAGTGATTTACTGCAGTTTTTATTCATTTCAGTTTCGAGCTTGGTATTTAAGGATGCCAACTTTGATTCTTCTTCAATTAATTTGTTGTAAATCTTGTCTTTTGCTTGTATTAATTCCTTAGTTTTTGAACTTATTTCAATATCTCTGTCTCTGAAATCTCTTTGGTGATACTTGCAGTATTCAGAGAAGTTAGACTTTATAGTCATAAGTATTTGGTCTTCTATAAGTGAAGTTTAGGTCAAAGTTTATAGACTTAATAACCAGACTTGTCAATACTCATTTTAGTTAAAGTGTTATCTTATTATTCAAGCTAATGGTTTTGGTTTTAATTAATGAACTTATCAAAGATATTTAGTATCGATAATGTCGACATTAATATGATAGTTTTATACAATTTATCAAAATTTAACTGTGATTATAATTTCATGATTAATTATACAATATGATCAAAAGAAATGCTATTTTTATTCGACTATCTATAATCTGCATAATATATTTTATTTTGAGCAATAATCAAATATCGTTTTGTATAATTTACAATATAGTGATGATTAAAATAATTAAAAGTCAAGATATGAATATTGCTAGCTAACTATTTTAGTTGATTAAATCATTTTTATTCTTAATTGTAAATTTTGAAAACAGTCTAAAGTTATTTTATTTAGCAACACAAATGTATCCAGTCCCAACATTTATACACATACATTATAATGAAATTCAAGAGTACTAACTACCAACACACCCGTTTGATAGTCTGAAATAAAATGCATAAAATATAAACTGTATAACTTCATATTTGAGTGATCTTCAGATTTCCACACCAGACTCGCTTATTTAACAACGATGCAAGCATGTAGGTAGAATTGTACTCGTGTTTTGTTAGTTATCGTAGTATCAACAAAAAATTACCTTTCTTTTTAATTTTTATTTCAAGTCTTTGTTTCATTTCTTCACTATCTTCAACCTGTTTAGTCCATGCTTCAATATTTTTATTTCTTGTACTGATGCTCTGCTGTGCTGATTGCTATAATAATACAAATGAGGTGTGAAGAATGGCATTCCTACAATTTGTTGCTTTCTGCTCTCCATACAACTGCGAAGCTTCGAGTCCCTCTCATGAAGCACTGCCAAATCTCTCAGCCGGTCCTTGGTTTCTTCCAGTTCTTTGAGCTTTTTATTTCTCGAGTAAATAAGTTTTTGAATTTGTGCATGGTCGAACTGGGGATTGTCTTTGTTGTCTACCTTTACTTCGAGAAGTTTCAAAGGCTCAATAATATTTTCTTTGTAGTCGTAAGTTGCATCCAGCTTCGTTGAGAGCAGTTTATCTCAGTCTAAACCAGTTGTTAGTATTACTAATCGATTTCTACACTTTTAGTATTCGTTACAATTAAAAATTTTAACTATAAAAGAGTACGGATGTAAAACTTAAAGAAAACCACAAAATATAACATCGATTAATGCTAAATATCCACTAGTGTGCATTAGAGCTTTATAATACTCAGCATATCTAGAGCAATTATTATTGTTCTTTAGTTTTAATCACTAATATCCATTTGGCTAAAAATCAATTTTTTAGGTTGATAAGTTTTACAGGCATTACTCAGCCTTAATATTAAAGACAGGTAGTCTATTATCTCTTCTAAAGACTATCAAGCTAAATTGTTGTTTCCAATATAATGATAGTGTTGCTTACATTCAATCTTTTGATAAATACTGTCAACTTGTTCTGCAAAAGTTGCACAGCAAGCCATTGCATCTTTCTCAGCATCATCAAATTCTTTGACATTCTCTCCAAGCTGTTCGTTATCTTTTTTTGCCTGCTTCTTGATGTCTCTGACTTCTTTGTTTTTATCTTCGATCAGTGTCGCGACTGAATCTCTAACGCTCTCACAGCTCGACTTGACTTTGTTCGAGTATTTCAAAATCGAAGCAACTTGCGGATCAAGATCCTTTTGCGTTTCATCTATTCGAGAATACAAGATCAGACGGAAGCAAGTTGTATTCATTTATGAAATTAGGAAAGATATTGCTATCATGAGCCAGCGATAAGGAGATATTCAGCACTGAGAGCTTTGCTGACTTGATATTTACATTCACGATTTATTTATTAGAAATACATCAAAATAATTATTTACTACAATAAACAGATCATCAATATCAGCGAAAGTGTTGTCAAGTGATTTTATGCTAGTAGGCTCAGCTTCGACTTTAACTTTGACTCGAATTAAAAGTGAGAGACTTACATAGTTTATTGCAGGTTTCTTTAACTCCCTCTTGCTTTGCAATCCGCATGTTGAGCTTAGTCTGTGACATTTCAAGGGCTTTGAGTCTCTGTTTATACTCAACATATTTTGTGGCAAAGTCTGATTTATCT
>JAJLLT010029420.1:0-11123 GCA_027382605.1 Euplotes woodruffi | reverse complement strand
AAACCCCAAAACCCCAAAACCCCAAAACCCCGTCTCGAAGTAATAAAATTGACAATGATGAATACTTTTATTGAATTATGACATTATGTAGTCATAAACAACTGGATTGATGAATAATTTGAAGAATGCTCTGTTTTTGTTGAAAACTATATCAAGATTGTTAAATACTGTGTTTACACATTAAAACAAAAATATCTTAACAAAGCCAACTTACATTCATGTCCGTCTCTTATTGACTTGCAGATATACACTTGGATCAAGTGAGCAGCTAACTCGTATATAACGAGGTCCAACAGAGCGATTATAAAGCAAATCACGAGAAGGAAAATGTGCTTGCTGCTTTCGAGGTTTCCTGAGGCAAGCACGATCATTATTTGGAAGATAATCACAACTAACGCTACGATTACATGCGCTGGTATCTTGATGTACTTCGAGTTTCTTTTGTTGAATAGTACTTCGAGTAAGATTGTGATTATTCTTGCAAGAACGAATCCGATAAGCAGTGAAAGACATAAGACCGCTCCTACATTTAGACTCACTATCAGGGCTGTGGGAATAATCCAGCAGACGGCAAGAACAGCCGAAAGTATCATAAATCGTGAAAAACGTGACAAAAATGGATGATTCGTGTAAAACGGCGATAGGAGTCTGTGTTTCATCGGTAAAGTAATCTTGTATAATCCAAAGAACGAAGTACTTTGGAGCTCTTCTGCCTCACCTTCAACGACATTGTAGACTTCACTTGGGTTTTGTTTACCTACTTTTTCTAAATTTGTGAAGCCATCATCCTTAGCACGTCCGATGTATTTAGTGAATTTCTTTTGGTGAGGATCATAGAGGTTTCCGAGATCTTCTTTCATCGGGAATCCACTTTCGTCAATTTTGAATTCTTTGTCATGTTGAGCTTTAGCGATTACTTCGACTTTGTTTTCTACATTCTGTGGTTCAGCGTGGGGGTCATTGACTGTTTTCTGATAGCCCATTTCTTTTTTGTTGACAACTCGGGTCTTGGCAACCTTTTCTTTCTGCATAATCTTTCTGTTGCTGATGAACAAGGTGATAAAGAGACAAACATCAATGACAGCGATTATGTAAAGGAACGAGTTTGTAATAATCCTCATTCCATCCTTTGCATCAACAATAGTCGTGGTGCTAGACTGGGAGGAGCTACTTGAGCTAGTTGGAACCACCGGCTTAACCAAGCTATCGATTACTGCAAATGTACTGAGGTGCGATGTGTTGCATGTTCCATCGCTATTTTGCTCGATTCCAGTGGTCTTCCAGCACCCGTCTTCATAGTAAACGCACATCGCCTTGTTTGTGACGAAGTCATTTGGCATATTGAGGTTAAGAGATCCTTCGAGGTCAGATGTGATTTTCAAGTTTTGATAAATCGCAGTACCATTAGCATTAAGTATTCTCGAGCTGATGTGGAAAAGACAGCAGTCTTTTATTGTGAATTCAGATTGCTTCATTTCACAGGAGTCTGCCTGCGGCAAATTACAGTTCTGTTGGTATTCAACTTCAACAATGACATCATATGAGCTCTTCAGGTTGCTTGGAACCTTCATTACCGTAGCTTGGCAAAGATCCGAGTTTACATTAGCTTTTGTCGAATCGAGATTTCTTCTTGCAGTCTGTGCTTGAGCTGTATAAGTCGCTCCGACGTCAAAGACTGTCGTTGAATATACAGAATATGCACTATTGGAGCTTTGGTCTGATATGACTCCTCCTGTCTGCACGTTTGCAGCATTCGTGCATAAAATCAGTTTCTTGAGCAGCTGTAGCTTGCTCATAGCTAAGCTGGGCAGTGTAAACTTGCTCAGAATTGTAGTTAATGAATCGAACAGCTTGAGTTTTGCAATACCGTCTCTTGATGATAGAATCTTTCAAGTTACCGTGCTGTCAGTAGAGTCTGAATAAGAAAGCAGCAATTTGCGATTTGCATCGAGGATTGTGTTAAGTACTACATTCTCAGAATCAGTAAGTGTAGTTCGATCTGTGATGTCCTGCAAGTAGCAGATGAAGCTCTTCTCGAAGTAAGTCAGTATCATGTTCAATAATTTTGTGTCAATCAAATCGAGAATGTTACTTAGTCCAAGCGATGTGACTACAGTATTGATCGCAGTGAAACAATTTGCGAAAAGGTCGTTTGATACTGAGCATAGATCAGGCGTCGAAGAAGCTATCGATATTCATTTGTTTATTGTATTAAAAATATTTACAGACGATGATGCTGAAGAAATCGTTGACAAAATTGTAGATGGAGTCAGCATCTTTGATGAAAGAGTACTCTTTGAAGCTGTACTAGTCGAAGTCGTTGTTGACGTAGTTGTTGGGTCTTTACTATAAATCTTAATATAAAGAGACTTTATATCAGCACTTTTTGAGTTAACGTCAGTACCACTATTAAACTCTCATTTAACAGCAATTTGGTAGTCAACGACTGTATTTTTGGTTAGATAAGGAGCAATAAAGTTGAAAGTTACATCTGAGGTTGTAACTTGTCCTATAATCTGAGAAACAGAGAATTGGCTATCTTTCATAGTACCTAAATAGCAGTTTATTCCGTCAGTGTATGTATATGCTTTAGATACTTTTATTCCAACAGAGTCCCCGTTATTGAATTGACCAGTATTAAGTAGCTGAGCATTAAAGAAGTTCGAGGACTTAGGATTAATGACGACAGTATCTTCTCCTTGCCATATATCTCTTACAGAGGTAGCTTTCAGTATATACTTAGTACCTGCTTGAAGGACACCTGGATAAATAGTAATCGTATTCTTTGAAACTGAAATTTTGTCTTTTCTCGAACTAACAAAATTACTTGTGCTTCCATATGCACTGAGGGTAAACGTGAGATTAGTTTCAACATTTTGACCTTGGAATCCTAAGGTAGCCGCATCAAATTTAATAACCTCCTGAATTCCTTGATAATATTTCGGAATAAGTTTTGTATTCAGCGGAGCCTGAAGGTCATTGACCTTTACATACTTGCTGCATCTTCCATACTCAGTCGTCTGGGTTGCGTCTGTAATAACCAAGTCAATTTTGATCTCAGTGTTCTTCGGCAAAAATGATATGATTTTTGGAGTCAGATCACTCAGCTGGAATTTCATCGTCGTCGAGCCATATTGAGTCGAAAGGTAGAAGAACGAAGGAATGTCTGACGGACACTTAATCCAGCTCCTGTCGACTTTGAACTGAGAATCGAATGCAATCATTCCGTCAAGGGGCGAAAGGTCACAGGTACAGGTGCTTCCTTCAACTGAAAAATCGATCTTTGCGGAGCTTGAATAAGTCCCCAAAGTAGCCTTCACTCGAATTTCAATTATCTTTGAGAATGTGAACTGGGTGTTGTTAAGTATACACTGAGGAATCGTCGAAGTATTGAGCACGTTGTTGCTATTCAAATAGTCAACGTAGCAAGCTAAGCTAATCGTCTGGTTCAATAGCGGATCGTTAGTAATGCACGAATAGTACGTGGCATTCGGGGAAATATAATACACTTTATTTGGATTCAGCGAAAGTGATTTTGGTACATCAAGGCGAATCACATTTTTATCAGTAATGGCTAGATTCCTCTCAATCACACTGCTTTTTCCAGATAGTGAGGATGTGAAGTTAAATAGCATACTGATCTTGTTTCCAGCTAAGAATCCGAGCGCTTGTTTATCAAAGTCGATCTTGGAGGCGCCTTTTTGAATCGCACTGGAAATTTGCGAGTTAAACAGCTGAGAGAATTTGTCTCTGATCAAATTTTCGATTTCATAAGTGATCTCCCCTGTGGCAATATCTTCAGCAAGGCTGAGTGCAGCTTCAATTATCGGCTGCGATCCGAGTCCTTTTGAGTTAATGAAGTCTATCGCGAACGGTTCGCATTGTGAGATTTCTTTCGGCATTAGCAAATCTGGTAAGACATCAGCGAAGTCGACTATATCTGGAATCGAAACGCTTTGTACGGCTGAAGGTAGCAACTGATTTTCAGAAATATAATACAGCGCATCTGTTAGAGGAATCTCGAGCCCTCCTTGAAGGAATGACAGGTCCTCCATTCAAATCTCAACTGACAGTCTGTCGTTGATGACTTCGTATGAACATTGGTTTATGAAGTTCGAGAGCCACTGGATAAAGCCATCGCTAAATATGTCGCTGCATTGGTTATTTAACCCATCGTCAGAGGACATGAAATCTGTAATTGTCCATGAAAGATTTTCAGTCAGGTCTACTTTTCCTAAAATATAGTTCCTATAGAGACCAAAAAGCTTGATTGGAACGAACTGGTTTTCTTTAGTCATGTAGTAGTTGCTTAAGTTAAATTTTCCACTAGCCTGCATTGTTGCAACTCTATTTGTAAGATCGTTAAATAAATATAGCATCTCCTTTTTCTCATTATCGTTTAGAGGTTTCAGTAAGGTTTTAAGGAGATTTTGAATACTTGCTTGCGTTGAGAACAAAGTTAACCAGTTGTCATTTATTGAAGAATCGCTACATTTATTTGATCCAGTAATAAAATCATCAAGGTTAAATCCAGTGCTTGGAAGCTTGAGAAGTTTGACATTTGTAGGTAGATTAATCGTTAATCATTTGTTTTTGTCATTGAAGAAAGCAGATGAAATCGAGGCTGACTTTTCTACGCATTTTTGCGTTGAACTATTCCATACATATCCTGTTACGCATAGATTTTCGCAATTATGGATAAATGAGTTTCAAGTGCTTCAGTCACAGCTGCATCTAACTCACCACCGAGTCAAATCATCTCCAAAGAAGCTATCTGGGCAGTAAGGAACTCACTCCCCGTTAAGGAGATAGAATCCAAGTTTTCAAGATAATGCGATTTCAGAGCCAGAAGTTGAATTATTTTGGTTATATCACGATTCATAATTTGGATTGAGGCAAGGTGAGCACCTATCTCCTAGTAGCTTCTGTCCTCTTGGGCATTCAGTAATGCATTTGTTGCTTGTGCTTATCACATAGCCATCAGCACACTTCATTCAGTTTTGATTATCGTCGTCACAAGTCTTGCAGTTGATCATTGCACAAGTCGAGGTCGTTGATATTTTCATAGTAGTGCAAAGACCGTTATTGTCAATCACATTATTACCGCTGCAGCTAGTGCAAGCAATTCTTTCAGTATCAGTATTCTTGTTGACAAATATTCATTCGTTTCATTCGGTTCCTGGTCACGCAGAATATACGCAGTTTCCGCTTAAATCAAGTTTGTTTGCAAAGCCAGCTTTCGAAGGGCAGTTTAGGCATTCAACTCGATTAGGACAAGTCGTTCAGTCGTCAATTGCATATTGGCTTGAGTCTCAGATCTTTTTGCATCCGATTCCGCTTGGAACATAGCCGTTACTACAACTTGTACATGTTGGAGATAGTGTGGTTGAATTTGTCGTGCATGCTAATCAGTCAGATGTGCATAAAGTGTTGCTTATAGTCTCCGTTTGAGTCACTTGTACACATTTTCCACTTGAAGCCATAACAAAGCCTGTTGGGCAAGATGCTACACATGTTTTTGTCAATTTCTGATTGTCAACGAATAAATATGAGGCGTAGTCTCCTGTGCTACTACTAATAGGACATGATGTTCATTCTGAGCTGCTTGGTCCAGTACATGAAGCACATGATGAATCACAGGCTAATCATGATTTCCCGCTTTGGTATGATCCTTTTGGTCAGTTTTTGTATCACTTTCCATTAAATGTCATCGTATTTTCTTCAGGGTCGCATTTATCTCAGGTTCCGAGATTGGTAGTACTGCAAGTTAAGCAATAATTACCGCATTGAATACACTTGAGTGAAGCTGAATCGTAATACCACCCAGTCTGGCATTGACCACAGAAGTATAGATTTTCATTTGTATTCAGTTTTTGCATAAGGTAATATTCACTATTACATGAAGTTGCACTAAGAATATTCGCTCAACCATCAAGGTAGTTTTTGTCGATAAATTTCTTTAAGCCTCAATCGATTTCAGTAACGATTTTAAAAGAGCTTGCGTTTGAAGGCCCGGTGACACAATTATTCTTCGAGTCAGGAATTTGTCCCGAAGGTCAGGTGGTTAAACAAGCATCTTTATCAACTGAGAGATAGTAGGGAAGTGTTGTTCCGTTTGATGTTTTATAAACTCCTCAAGATAAGCAGATTGGAGTACCATCAAAAGTACCAATTCATTCATTACAATTACTGATGCTTCATACAGCACATCGCTTTTTAATATCGTCTTGGTATTCTCCAGAATTGCAGAAAGTAGTGCATCCTGATCCATCAGATTTAAGGTAAGTTACTCCTCATTGAGCAGCGACACATTGTGATTTATCAGTTGAGCTCACTTGATACCCTTCTCCTCACTGGTTGCAATAAGGCTTGACTCCGTCGCTGCCTCAGTTTACTCAGTTTGAAATGACGGAGGAGCACTCGACGCATGCGTTATTGACAGCAACTTGTTTATCTGGACAATCGAAGCAATATTCATTTTGGCTGCTGCCCCTTACGATACTTGTGGCTGGGCAGGTGACTGAACAGCCGTTATCATTCAGCTTGTACCCTGATGCTCACTTGATACACGACGGTATGTCTGACTGCCAGAATGTACTAATTAGATCCCACTTAAGGCAGTTTGTTGTCTGACATTGAGGATAAACGCTCGTGGATCATGACATGCACTTATTTAAAGGCCCGATGACGTATCCGACTGGTCAGCTGCTCTGGCAAATATCTCGATAGCCTTTAGTTAGGTCATCATATTGCTTTGAGTAAACTAAGTTGTTAACTCTGGGGTCTTGGCAAGTTTTAGTCGAGTTGTTATATCAGTAGCCTGAGTCTCAGCTAAGTGCTTGAATTGATCCGTTACTGTAAGTACATTTTGAAGTGAAACTAGGACATACAGCACACTGATTTGTTGAATTTCGATAGCTTCGATCTGGAGTCACTATGCAACTACCGCTCGACATGCATGTATACTGATCATCACATGCATTGTTACACCCCATATCTTCACTTGGGAATTTATTAGCGATCAGGCTGTACAAGTATAGACCTGAATCTCATTGAGTACAAGTTTTGTAGTTGTTAGGGCAGCTTAAGCATCCTGGGTTTTTACATGTCCTACATACTTTATTATTCGCAAGATCTGGTCCTTGGTTTGAGACGCTGCACTTTACTGCTCACTTTCCATTATCCTGAACTGTTCCATAAGGGCATGCAGCAACGCAAAGACTGAACGATCCAGCACCTGCTACTAAGTAGCCATCGTCTCATTGGGTGCATGAAGGCACTAATCCTTGATAAAGGTTTCAAGATTGACAATTTTCTGGACATTTCAAGCATATTTTGAAGTCGGTTGCAATTAATGGAACTTGTCTTTTAGGGCATGTAGCCTTACAGCTTAGCTTATCATTACTCAGATAAGGCCTTTGAGTTCCGCACTTTGCTCATTCAAGAGAAGTTAAAGTAATAGAGCTGGTGCTTGTCTTTTGAGAGCACTGCTGGCAGTCTTCTATCTTATCACTACAGTTCACTCATCTTTTAGTAGTCGAGTCTAAGAAAGATCCAGATGTGCATTCCTGTACTCATTTTCCACTAGAATTTGCATAGTATCCATCAGGGCATATATTAACACAAGTGTTGCTTCCGTCGGTGCCAGTGACATAGAATTGTCTAACACCGGTGCAATTCTTGACTCACTCTCCATTAAGCAAATAGTAGCCTGTGTCTCACTTTGAGCAAAGATGCATTTGGTAAACGCTGTCGTATTGGCATTCAAGGCATCCTACTCCGTATTTATTTGAATTTTTGTAGTTATTTTTCGAGTTTGGACACATCATTCACTGGATTCCAGAATAAAAGTAGTATGCAGGGCATATTGATTTACATCCATCGAGGTAGTTGATAGTTTGGTGCCCAAACATATCATTTTTACAGGCATGACAGCTGATTCCAATACTATCGAGAGACGGCTGACAGCTAGAGCATAACTCACTTGAGCAAATTCTTCATATCTGCTGGATTGTCGCAATATCACCATTTATTACTGTTTGGTTTTGAATGAAGCCATAGGACGGACATTCGCTTTGCTGAATACAGTGAATAGTATTTGATGAGTCAAGGTACTGCACAGGCTTATCAACAGGACAATTTACTCCTCAGTATTCAGTATTACAGTTCACACATACTGGATTTTGATTTGCATCGAATTCACATCTTGCGCAGTTATTTGAAGAGCAACCTGTATCGCAAGTTTTGTTCACAGTATTTATCGTAGTGCCTGCTGGACAGTTTTCCAATCAAGTTCCGTTGTACAAATAGCCGCTGACTCACGAAGTTCACGTTCCATTAGTCAGAGTATTCGCTGAACTTCATCTCAGTTGGCATTGAGAGCTTGAATTGATAAAGTAAGTTGAGTTGACACAAAGGGTGCATCCTCCAGCATCATTTACTTTAACTCAGTTGGCTGGCATCGAGATTATTCTTCGATCAGCAAGGCAAGTTTCTCTACAGGCATCGAGAATATATCCAGTAGAGCATTCGCTGCAATAATTGTGAAACTTGTCCTTTCGACATGTAGAGCAATGGTTATTTCCGTCTTCAGCGCAGTATGAGACATCAACTATAGTATCGTAAGTAGCGCTGGCGACTATATTTCCTCATCCGACTTGTGTTGAACTTGTACAGAATAGACTTGAAGGATTACTTTTGTAGGCGAGTCATTGAGTTGAAGTCGTATTCCTATTCATAATGATCGGCTTAGCAGCAGTAATGTTATTTAATGGAGTCACAAAGCTTGCAGTGGCAACAGCACAGAGATACTTCGTATCGTCACTGTTTCAAGTACAAGCCACAGACAGATATTTTGCACTTGTATTATTGATAATCGCCATCAGATTGGCATCGTACCACTGGTAGTCCATTGAATAGGAAGAATCGTATTTGGTCAGAATCTTTGTGTAAGTACCAACAATCGTATAGTTAGCGAGGTATTTATTCAAGTACTCTATAAAAGAATACATTAGCTTGAAGTCTTTTAAGTAGCTTCTTACCTGTCTTTAGCTCAAATGTAGTGGTAATTCCGGTTCCATAGTAGTCAAGAGCATTTCTGAGTGCAAAGGTTAGTCCGTTCGACCACTTCTTATCTATATTTAAAATTGAGTTTTATTTCGCTATTAAAAAAGACTCTTATTCATTCTTTAGATAGCTTAAGCTGTAATTCAGAAGTATTCCGAGTAATAAAAGCTTTGTAAGTTTAAAAAAATTTTGTTAAATATTAAACTGAATAATCATTACATAAATTTACATCAATTGCACTATCCTCAGCGCAAACAAATTAATCAAACTTAAGTTTTTTGATTATCAGGATGAAAAAGAGGACGTCACTGAGACTCAAATCTGCAGACAGGTCAATTTTTATTTTTAACTCAAAAGCCTCAATCTATCTTCAGTATAAAAGCAGACATCCTTTCACTAAAGAAATAGCTGAAGGGAGATTCTCCACAATCACGTCGTAGTTTAGCTTAAACCTCACAGCGGCTGTGTAAAACCAAAAATATCCTTTCTCACTAACACTTACTTTTACTGCAAGGAAGGTAGTGGTTCAAGTATCTGAACGCGTAAGCTGTGAAGTCTTCATATGTCGTCAAGGACGGATCGAATCTAGGGACTGTTTGGTCGATGACTTCAGCAGTCGTATTTGGAGTGAGGTAGTCATAACAATCTGTATCACTGTGGCCATCACCGCCAAAGATGGAACTAATGAAGTCAAGACTCCTCTTCGATCCTTGGCCGCTGGCTGTCTCGTCTTTCAATTGGTAAGCTATAATACAACTGTTAAGGACTAATAAGAAATCAAGAGTAAAATAATAAAGTTCCACCAATCTTGGTTTAAAATTACATCAAATCAAAAATATGTGAAATAAGAGAAAAAGAAAACAGCAAATGATAGCGGAGATCAGGATTTCGTGTTTTTGCAGATTAATAATCGCATTTTTGACAAGTTTACACCTCGATTTGGGGTTGTTGGGAAACTAAGCGAAGTCTGGTGAAAATGTCAGATTTTACAGCTTAAATAATTGTTTTTTATCGAAGATTTCCAAAAAATTAGTGTGATTTTGTTGCTTGAAGAGGTAGGTTTATTTGGAATGATAAAATCATTAATTTAAAAAGAAAATTTTTTGGTTCTTTAATGTAAGTTTATGTAGTAAAATAGATCAAGAGAGGAGGTGTTAAAATCAGGAGATTTTATTTTCTTATTTAACACTAGGTTTATGATTTGATTATTTTATCTTAAAAGTTTAAGTTAGCCCAGGATTTTTGATTTAAATATAGAGAAATAAAATGAAGTGTTGAGAAATTTTATTTTTAGATACACTTTTTGAATTTTTGTGAAAAAATAAATTTTCGCAAACAAGTTATTTTCTAAAATACTCCTTTTATATTAAATATGGTTAAATTTTTTGGAATATAATTATTAAGATAAAGCTGCATTATTTTATGCCCTATCTCCTCATATTAATATCATAATCATTCCCAAAAATCATAATTTTTGGTATAATAAACTATGTCTATCACTCCAAAACCCCGTTTACCCCATTCAAAATCCCCAAATACCAATCTCAACCTTTTCCAACTTCACCCTATACCTCCTCAAGTCCCCTCTTCCCTCCCTATCATAATCCAACACTGCATCATAAATTCCGTATAATAAGAAGCAAATTTATTGCCATATTTCCCTCTAATTCTTATCTTTCCCTAACAAACCCCCAGCTGTAATCCAACCATTTGCATCTAAACCTCAGCCATCCGCCTGTACCCCCTGCAGCCGGCGTCAAATCAACGTGAATGCGAATTACCGAGGCTCAGCTGGCATATCGCACGTGTGGATAAGCTAAGGCTAGAGATTGGGGTGGGGTTTTTAAAGGGAAAATAGGGCTTACTTGTCGTTCTTGCTCTAGCCTGTCATAATCCTACGAATAGGGCTAGGAACAGGCAGAGAAGTAAGGTCCAGGAGGTCGTGGAGACCTTCTTTTTCTTTGCCATTTTATTAAATATTATAGGTTTTATTAAATAAACCTAGACTTCTATACGCCTCAGCCAATTAGGGGTTTTGGGGTTTTGGGGTTTTGGGG
>JAJLLT010029418.1:0-13544 GCA_027382605.1 Euplotes woodruffi | reverse complement strand
CCCCAAAACCCCAAAACCCCAAAACCCCGATAAAGAAAGCAATAATTGATTGATCAAATTTTAAACTTTTAATTATCTAATTGGCTGAGTAATGCTGTTCCTCTCTTTATCCAGTGGCTTGGAGGATTTGACGACGGAATTTCAACCATCAATATGAAGTTTGTTGAGTTTCCTGTTGTATTTAACGTTCCTTGTCTTTCTGATGTCTTGTACAACGGACACGCGTAGTCTAATGGATCTGGAACGTGGTTTTTCGTCGGTATAAATTTGATTCCTGGTGCATCGTTAAAGTTCTTTCCTATTTCTGCATCCTCAAGCATCATTGTATCTTTGTTGATTTTACCGCTTTCAAGGAACAAGCCGTATATGATATACTCTGTGCCAGACTTACTTTGTCCTTCATCGTTTTCGTGGTGATCGACTAATTTAAATGAGAAGCTGAGCTCATCAATCGCTATCTGGTACCTTCGAGAATGCTCTTGTAGAACTGAGGTACAGAAGCCTTGGGGGAAGAAGAATCATGGCATCCAGAACTTATGAATTTTTCCGTTAACCAACCATGACCTGATAAATTCAACTCTTTCAATAAGATTCTTGACCCAAGAGCCGAGGGGTTTAAGTGAAGGATAGGCGTTTTCCTCCCACTTATCTGGAACTTTGTTCATGAGTATGCTGTTGTACATTTTATCAAGTTCATCGGACATCACTGCCAGGCCGATAATAGCAGCTCTTAGCTCTTCGATAGTTTTCGCGATGACTTCAATTAGCTTATTGAATCTCTCCATTTCTTGCTGCAAGTAAATAGTTAAAGACGGGAGAAGTCCCTGCTTGTTTAGTTTAAACAGCTCCTTTGATGATCCTTCCTTTGTGAGGATTGCAGGAAGTTCCTGATTGATCTTGTCTGCAATACCGTCTACAAATTTATCATTGTCGAGGGCTGATGCACTTCCTATTGATGTCTTGCTCTGGATCGACAGCACTGTCTGAATTAAAGTTGAGCTTTCATCTGCGAGGACTGAAATATTTGCATTTTCGTTCATTCCAAATATTTCTGGCGGATCAACGTCAGGCAGGTTTTTAACATATTCAATAATGTTATCGATGTCTGATCCATCTTGAGGCAGTTTGTAGATTCCTGATGATGTGTAGCTGTAACCGTCTTCGAGTATTGCTGGATTCAAAAATGACTCGAGGATAGTATTGAGACATCTTCTATCATTGCCATCTGTGACTCTTCCACCGTAAAATATGTCACCAACGAGGTAGAGAAGAGCATCCCACGGAATTTCCTCTTTTGTTTCATCGCTAAGCAAGTTCCTGCCAATCGTCATCGATGATTCGAGGTCACTTTTATTGAAGTAGTAGATAATGTTCCATCCAAGTGAGCTGAACTTCTTACGTTCATATACGATTGCGTGGAACCAGCAAAGGCTGAACATGATCTTGAATTCTTCTCTCTTTTTGCATTTCGCGAAGAACTCGTCTTTGAATTCGAGCACTGAGCCATACAAATTAGCTTTGATTCCTTTCGGTGGCTCACTCGTCACTTTAATACTGTTCTGCAGGATAGATACGGGGAAGAAGTCTCACGGCATTGTTGTTAAGAAAAGTCTGAAATTGGGGTTGCTTTCACTTTCGATAATTTTAAATACTTTCATTTCGAGTTCATTCATGAAAGACTTATATAGATGACAGTTTTGCAGGAGGACCCAAGCGCCTGATGCTGAAGCTTCGTCTATTTTTGAAATAGCAACTTTGTCCTGACCCTGTCCGAGCGAAATAATAAATAAGTTGTTGTCTGATCCCTCTCCGTTTACTTGTCTGTTAAAGTTTTGGATTGTGAATGTTGGATCTGCACCTTGCGAAAGAATGAATATTAATGGCTCTTTGTTTAGATCCCGATAGACATCCATTAAGTTCAACGGCTTAATTACTGTATATTGCTTTCCTAGCTTCTTTTGTACAAACTCTCTGCATAGAAATGAAAGTCTTTCTGGCTTAAGGGCCTTAAATATTAACATTCTTTGGAAGAAAGAGATTTTCTCATCAAGAACTCCGGGGAATGGAAGCTTTGTCGGGTTTACTGTTGTCTGAAGCCATTGCTTCCACTGATCTTTATTTCTTTCAAATTGCTCTGGTAGATCGGCCAAGTTCTCATGAATCGTTGAAAGGTTCATGATGAAGTTCCACTGTGAGCTTTCAATTAATTCGGGTAGTGGGTTTCGAATGACTTTTTCATATTTATCAACGATTGCGCCTTTGATCAACATTGCCCACTCTTCTTCTGAGAGCTCTCGTTGTGTTTTGCAGATCTGAATCGCGATTAAAAATGCGAATATGAGCTGGTGAGCATTAAGCAGTCCTCTTCAAATGTTGACATATGAAAGCTCGGTGATCGTGTTAATCAAAATATTTACTCGTTGCTCTATATCATCAGAAGCTTCTGAGTTAATAATTATTTTCTTAAATAAGTTGATGAAGTAGTTCAAAGAATACTGGTACATCGGATCGATTCCTGATAAACTTGCGATAATGAAGAACAAGTGGCATCCTCTATCAGCAACTACTTTATATTGACTTCTTGCTTGCTCAATTTCTTCTTGTGCAACTTGATTATTTTCAAGATTCTTAGAAATCTCATTAGATGTTGTCTTCGATACTTCAAGGTTCGCAATTAAGTCCTCGTCATCGAGAATGTTTTCGCTACTATTGGCGAGACTCCTCAAAATGTCGTCCTGCAGCTTGTTGATTTTCTTTTGGTCGTTTGCAATAATCAAAATCAGTTCGTTTTTCTTTGCCTCGACAGCTGCGTTTTCGATCTTGACGATTTCGGCGAGCAACTGCTGAGACAGACCGACTTCTGTGACCGTGAAGTTGATGACTGCGACCTTGATGTATATTTCTGGCAGCAGTCGAGGGTTTCCGAGATTCGTGATAAAGTACAGTTTGAAGTTGTTGTCGTAGTCGATCATCTTGTCGCCGACGCGCACCTGTCGTCTGTCTTTTTCTCCGTTTTCAGGGACTTCTCTTGCCAAAATGTTTTCGAACAGAGGGTCGATTGTTTCTTGCATGTCTTCGATTAGCAGTTCGTATCCGAGCTTGATTGATGTCTCGAGGCTTCTGAGCAAGTTCGGGTCAGATACTCTAATAATTTGGAGGTCGCCAGACCTGTTTCGTTTGTTTTTGAGCCATGTCGAGCCTTGCAGCTGAGGGTCGATTAAGAACGGCTTTCTGAAGCCTTTTTCGATCATGATTGCGTTGCATATCGAGACGCTGTCTGCAGGAAGTTTGTCGATTTGCCAGTCCATGATGGTCATCGGGTCACCCATTACATTTTCGAGGCTAAAGTTGTCGCTGGTTTGAATTTGAACCTCTGTGCATTTTTGGAGCCATTTCTCTGCAAGAATGTCACGATAGACACCATCGAACGGCCCTCAGTACGAAATATAGGCGGCTGAAATAAACACATCACCGACCAGCTTTTCGATTTTCGTGTTCAAGAACTCGTAGCTTTCGGCCCATCTTCTGTGTTCGTCTGCAAGTCCTGTTGTCAGTTTTTCTGCTCTTTCAAGTCTGAGCTGCGTCAGGTCAATGTCTCTGTCGAGCTTTTCTTTGTTGTTTTTGCATTGCTGCATGAGTTTTCGGAGCTCTTCGACTTTGGCAAGCTCGATGTTGAGGGCGTCTTGTTTTTCTTTGAGCTCGGCATCGGCTTTCTGGAACTCGATGTTCATGCTTTCGAGGTCGGCTTTGAGAGGCTCGATCTGCTTGACGACTTTTGTGTATGTAAGTATTGCTCGAGCCCACATACAGAGCGACTTTCCGGCCTTGCTAGACTTGGCAACTTCTTCAGGCACAAAGTTCGGGTTTTTATCAACAAACTTATCTAAGGCTGTGACGACCTTTGGAGGAATCTTTTCTTTGTCGTACGACTTGAGCTTACCGAAGAAGTCTGATGCCAGCATCTATATGACGAGTTAAGCACGTCGGAACTGCAACATACCTTTTTGATGTCGGTCCACTTGATTTTTGAGTCGGTCCGTTCTTCGAGCAATATTCAAACTGCTGTGAACGTGATCAAGATCATCGGCGTCGGCTCGTTGACAATTTTGAGTTCTGCAATGTCGCCTTGATTCAGCGTATTGACTGCTTCTTGTGCGCTTTCAAGGGCCGGAATCGCGATGTCGAGTCGTTCTTGAGCTTTGTTTTGAAGCGCCTTGATTTCAAGAGCTTTGTCTTCGACTATTCGGGCTTCTTCTTCGACGATGACTTTGTTTTTGTTAGCTTCGATTCGGTCTTTTTCTAATACTTTAGACAGCTTTTCTTGTTCGATGACGTTTTGTTCTAAAATTGGTTTGAGTTTTTTGAGTTCTTCGGACAGCCTTGCAACTTCTTTGTTTGTTTCTTCGAGTTTTCTGAGCCCTGTAAATAGAGTATTTTTCTTTCCGATGAGCTCTGAGCTTTTATCGCCGAGATATCGTGAGTAGCTTGATATGAAGTCGAGGTAGCTCTTCGGCGTAATGTAGACGCGTCGTTTGAGCGCATTGTAGAATTCTGTCGAGACTTCGTCGACAAGCGAGTGCACGTACACACAGCCTTGCGACAGCGCTTGCTTGACAGCTTCGTCTGATATATATCTGTTGTTTGAAATAAATCGCTTTGAAATGCTAAGCAGTGCTTCAGCAGGCCACTGGTCGAACCAGTCGATTGTGCAGCAGTTGACTAATGACGGGAACATTCTGATTCGGGTTCTGAGCGCCTCACCAACTGGCGACAAACATAATACGATGTGCAAGTTGTCTCTAACTCGCTGGACAAAGAACTCATACAAATTGACGTTGACGCCGAGTTTCTTAGTGACGTCTCTCATTTCTCTGAGTATTTCATCTTTGTCGTCGCTTTCCCAGAGATTCGGAATTTCACCAGAATTGAGCAGCGAGTTGATGTCTTCTAAAAATATTTCGTTTGTGATTTGGTTGTCGTTAATGATGAGCGAGATCTTTGAGCCTTCTAAGCCAGCGGGCTTGATCGATCCGTCTGCAATGTCTTCTCTGAAGTTCTTTTGCGTGTAGTTCTTTTTGGCACCAAGAAAACTGACTCTGCACTCGGTGATGTAAGACGCAACTTTAGCAAGCGTTTGTTTGCCGCAGCCGCTAACTCCGATCAACAGCACGTTGCCTCTCGGCTGTATAAAGATCCGGCTGATTCGACAGATGTGCTGGTAGGCTTCTTTGAACAACACGAGGTCGAGGTTTTGGTTCAGGTCGAAGTTGTACTCGTTGATGTAGTCAATGATGACTTTTTGGAGCCGATCGTGGTCGAGGATTTCTTCGTAGAGTCTGTCTTCTTGAGCGACGCCTCGTACCATAAAGTTGTTGAACAAGATCTCTTGGCCTTCGAGGAGTTCTTTGGTTAAGTTGATTCTGAAGACTTTGGTGGTCAGCTCAGCGATAAATTCTTTGCACCACTTGCGGTCATCATCATTTGTCATTCTGTCAATAAACACTCTTGATGCTTCATGCACCCAAAGTTTAGCAATACCTTCAGGTGAACTTATTTTAGTTGAAGCCATTAAGATTCCTTGAACAATTTTTGAAATATCTCTGAGATTGAACGTGTAGTGACTCTTTGCTGGAGTTGGTCTTAATTCGATTGAAATTTGATTGTAAATTGCTATTGATGCTTCAACGATGTTTGAACTTAGTGTCCTGAGTTCTGCTTTAAAGCCTTCTTTGAAGAATCCATCTAGTATACTTTTGAATATATGCTCTAATGATTCTTCTGAAGTTTGAGGTAGTCATATCATGTGGAAGTGCCTAGTGAATCGTTGACTGAGTGGCTTTCTACCACCTCCAGGTGGAGCTGCGGCACAAATAGTTGTAGTACCTTCAATGTTTTTCCAGTATAGTTGTTTATCATACACTCCTTTAAGCTCAAGAAATTGTCTAAGT
This sequence comes from Euplotes woodruffi, assembly GCA_027382605.1. Classification (NCBI taxonomy): domain Eukaryota; phylum Ciliophora; class Spirotrichea; order Euplotida; family Euplotidae; genus Euplotes; species Euplotes woodruffi. Next base: position 7,596 of record JAJLLT010029418.1, on the reverse strand, counting down.
AGCTCGATAGGCATCTGAGACCCATATTGATCCATTTCAGGCATGTTTACATCGTCAATGAATATTGCGACCTTTTTACCACCAGGTCCAGACATCAAGTTTTTCCTACGTTTTTCAAGCTTCATTTCAATTTGAGATTGAACATGGCTTGCTTTTGTTTGCGAAGAGAAAGACAAAAATATATCTTCGTATGGTTTTTCTTGCTTTGTTTCTTGAATTGCACTTTGAATAATAATTGATTTTCCGACTCCAGTAACTCCAGTGAAAAATAATGGATAACTAAAGTCAAGTCACTGCTTAACAAACCACGAGAACCTGACAGTGTCTTTTGTTGGGACAACTAGCTCAAAGTAATTTTTAGTGCTGTCGTATTCGAATGGTAATTTAGGCCAGATTTCAAACTTAACAGCCTCCTTTTCTTCACCAGGAAGTATACAGTAGTCATAGATAGAACCTTTAGGCAAGTCGTTTTGATTGAATTCAGTTGAAAGGTAGCTTTCAAATCTTGATTGATATCGACTATCAATTGTTGCACCAACTGACCAGGCAAGTGCAAACACAAAAATTCTTGTACATGTTTTCTTAAGGTTTGCATCGTCTAATGTATTAATTTCAAATTCGAGTGCTTCTGATGTTAATACTGAAATTAGTCGCATCATTGACTTGACCAAGTTATTTTTTACAGTTGGAATAGGTTCTTTAAATCCGTACTTCTCAAAGAGTTCAAGAAATCCATCGATTCGGTTTTCAAACAATGATCTAATAATATCTTTTGTTCTCTCTGTGTATCTTTCTCCAGTTAGCTCTTTATTAATCCATTCGAAAACTTGAAGATTCCATCTGCAGGCTTCATTAGGAACGTAAATCATTCCACATCGTGAAACAGTAGCAGGAGATGCCATTTCAAGATTATCGCACTCGAAAATCATTTTCATTTCTGCCTTCAACTTGATTCTTTCTCCGTTCGACAGTCACAGCGTCATGTTGTCGTCAAGCACAGTGTTCATGTTCTCGATCCAGCCTGCGTCGACAGGGCCGTCGAACACAATCCACTTCATGTTTTTGTTTTCGATGTTGACGAAGTTCCTGATGATGTCAGAGGCAAGCCCGTCAGTCCACTCTTGCGTCAAATGCGAAAACTCACCGTACAGCTCGTTGATCGAGATGCTCTTCGGATTGAGGCATGCCTTCTCGACTCCGGTGTAGAGAAGCGGGTTTATTTTCTTTGAGTTCAAGTAGTTCAGGGCGCCGAACAGCGCGTTGTAAATAATCGTCTTGCCTGACATCGCCTCGCCGACAATCATGATTCCGAACCTGACTTTCATTGTTTCGTAAAACTGCAAAATTTTGTCGAACTGTTTGTCGTCGACTTCGAGGCCGAGTGACTTGCAGTGCTTTGTCAGCGCGTCGATCAGCGTTTCGTACGAGACCGTCGGCAACTCGAGTCCAGGAAACAGGTCTTTAACGATTGCGTCGAACAACGGTATGTCGTTCTTGATGAACTTCGGAATGTTCGAGTCGATCATTGCTTGAATCAGGTTCTTTTCTTCGGACTGGTCTTGGTTTTGTCGTTTGAGCTGGCCAGCCATTACGAGCACACTTTTGACGGCTCTCATACCAAAATCGTAGTGTTTTTGTTGAGACAGTTGCTCTGACGCAAGTTTGTACAGCTTTGTCATTTTCATTGACAGCGGCTTTGCGCGTGCAAATCCTTCAGAAAACAGCATGATCTCGGCAATCAGCGCGTAGTCCGGAATCATCATCGATACAGGTCGGAATAACACTTTGAGGTTGTCTGGTAGCTCAGTTCTGCCTTTGTAGCCTGGGTTCATTGTTACGAAAATGCCCATGTTTGAGTTCAGAGTAATTTCTTTGTCGTCGAAGAAAAATGTGGCTTTTGTGAGCATTGCGTTTCTGATTGTAATCAGCTGCTGCGCAATAACTGACAGCACTTCGATATTGATTCTGTTGAACTCGTCGAGTCAGGCCCATGATCCAGTGTAGGCACACCCGGCAAACAGTTTTGCCATCATTTTGTAGTTGACCTGGTCAGATCAGTTAAACACGACTCAGAATCGACCGAGACCCTTGGCCAAGTCTTTAATACTCTCGGTTTTGCCAGTGCCTGCAGGGCCTGCCGGAGCAGCACCAAGTCGGATGTTCAGTGCGCTCGTGATGGTCATCCAACATCTGTCAGTGAGCGGAGTAATGACAAGTCTCGTCGTTGCGCCCAAGTACTCGTATCCGTAGTCGAGGACCGAGTTCAGCTGTCGAATGACAACGTCTTTGTCTTCTTGAGTGTAGTAGTACCGCAGCTGCTGTTGCCACAAAAAGTCGTCGACGGTTGCCTGCGTGTCTTTGAACTTCTCGATGATGTCTCGGTAGTGGACGTCTTGCGTCATCAAGCCGATAACTGTCCGTCGTTCGATAAATGTGAGGTCTTTTCTGACGATGTCAGTGAGTATTCTGAGCGACTCTTCGATTTCAGTAAACCACGCAGCAATCGAGTCTTGCGGGTAGTCTTCTTTGAGCACTTCTTCGGTTATGGCGCACCAGTTGATCGAGTCAACTGTAATTGCAACCTGGAATATTTGACTCTTAAGTTTGTTGAACTTAACTTCTTTACGCGAGTCATCGTCTTCGTAGTCGGTGTACACAGCCCTGATGATTGACTTGAGGGTTTTTGCCGTTTCGAGCTCGAGCTCTTTGAGCCATTTCTCGACAGGGTCTCGAGTCTTCGGCTGTCTAGCAAGCACGATTTCTTCTTTTTCTGCCGACTCAATTTTTGTAATCATTTCTGCGTGCATACCAGTCCCGATCACGATTTTGTTGATGTTTTCGAACAGCTTTCGTAAGTGTGGCTGCACAGTCTCAGGCTTTCGATTGGCTTCTGCCAAAATGAGCAGCAGTTCGTTGTTTGACAAAAAGAAGAACCTCGAAAACACTTGTCGCTTGCCTTCTAAGTATTGATTGAGCGCCTTTTGGATTTCGTCGAGTATTCTGTTGTTTTGCTTGAACACTTCGAGCAAGTTTTCTTTCGGATAGTTGACAGCTCTCATGCACAGCGGATTGTTGTTAGTTTCTTTCATAATAGTTTTCCACGATTGGTCTAAGTGGTTGAACTTTTTAGTCTCGTTCGGCAAGCTTTTCGAAATGTCAGGAGAATGGAATATGCTTTCTAAGTACGTCCAGCCTTTTTGTCATTCCATCCACTCGTCAATGAGCAGTTCTAAGTACGATAGCTTTTTAGAGTTGAACTCTTCGACTTCTTGTCGGATGTGGTCTGCGTATCTCGACGTCAAAATGGTGTTCAGTGCGACGAGACTTTCTTCTAAAACTTCGTTGACTTCTTCGGTTGACGAAATGACATAATAGTCTTTTGAGTCTTTGTACGGATTGACGTCGAACTTGACGAACCGCCAGTCAGACTGCACTTTGTTGAAAAGCTGCTCGAGCTCTGATTCTTTTGACGCTTTGAGCGCTATTTCTGTGATTTGTTCTCTTGCCGGCTGGTCAAGGTTCAAGTCAATCAGCGACTGTAGCGTAAACGCTTCGCTATGAATGTCTGCGTCGGTGTTGAGTATGGTATTGATTTCTTCCCAATGTCTATCTTCTAAAGCCGGGTCTCTGAGCGCCGATACAATCGGTACAGTGTTCTTCATTAGATCGCACAAGTCTTTGAACTTCAGCGAGGCCTCGCTGCCTTCGAGGCCGTTGAAGCACTGAGTCGACGACTTGACCATTTCGGTGAGCTTGCCTTGAATGTCTTCGACGTCAATAAACTTGAGCGGGATGCTTTTCCATTCTTCCGAGGATGCTGTTATTTTTTTGAGGCCATACCATAACTTTTTCTTGAGAGTAAACGCGTTGACCAAGGCGTCGACACTTTCGAAGTACACTTCGTTGATTTCCAAGAAACGCTGCTGTTCGTTGATCAGTTTGCCTTTGTCTCTGATACTGTTAACTTCGAGTTCCAGAATGTTGACCAAGTCGATCGCAGTCTGGATTTTGGTGTTTCAGCTGTCAAGTTCTGGGTTGCTGAGATCGGTTTTTCAAGCAGCAATTCGTTGTTCAAGTTTGGGTATTTCTTTGTCGAGTTCTTTCTTGAACCTGACTTCGTTTGCTTCTCCAGCCTGCAAGCCTTCTTCGAGCTTGGTTCTGACGCTTTTCAGCGCTGCATGTGTGTCTTTGAACTTTGACTTGTTTTTCTCTGGAAACTTGACTTTGTATTCGTCCATGACGATGTGCAGCTGTTCGATCTGCTGGAACCTGTCGGTGAAGTCATCGATCGACGAGTCCATTTTCCACAGATACTTCATGATCTCGACAAACTCGTTGATGTTCTTCGGAATCCTCGACAGCAGCACGTTTGCTTCGTCGAGTTCGCTGCAAAGACTTTCAAGCTTGTTGTAAGACAGCTTCGGCATGAAATCTCTGATCTGCACAAGACACTTGCCAGGCGACGGCCGGATTTCACTTCTCAAGTTGTTTGCGTTGAGTCTGTAGATCAGTATGTCGGTGATCGGCACAAAGCGCTCGATTTCTTCCTCTTGTCTCAAGTGCTCGGTGATTGCTTTTCTAAATGCGTCGTGGTCCTGGTACTCGGTTCAGTCTGCCTGCTGGTTTTCGAGGTAAAAGTCGATATACTTCTGGAAGCTGTGCGCAAACTCAGTGATCTGACTGAACGTCAGCTCGACTTGGTCGTATATGCTTTGACAGTTGTTTCTGATTGTTTCTGAGCTGATCGCAAGGTTGATGAGGTCGTTGAATTCTCCGGCCACTTTTTCTTCGTAGTCTTGGTTATTGTAAGCTTTGCTGATAAACTCAAGCGAGTGCAAGAACTGCTCGTTGATTCATACCAGCTGGATGCCCTCAGACACTGCGTTATTTAATCGCATCTCGAAGGTCGTACATCGATGGAGTGTAGTAAAGCTCTCTGACAAACGAGCATTCGATTTCGAACAGAGGACACGACTGGATTTTGTTTCGTAGAATCACTTTTCTGTCATTGCTGAAGTCTTCTCTTACAATCTCAAGAGCGTGAGATACCGAGTTGTTTATCAAGCTGAGCTTTGAGTCCATCAACATGTAGTCGATCAGTCTTACGTACTTGACAAGTCTTGCATAGTGAGTTCTGGTTGTTGCTTCTTGCGTGTACAGCATTTGTTTGTGTGTTTCATCGCCGACCAAGAATGGTTCAGCTTCATCGTCGTCTGCTTCGACTTTGTCGTTGAGACTAATTCTGTTGTCTTCTTTAAAAGTTTTCATTGACTTTTCGCACGATTCTGTGAGTTTTTCTTTGATTTCGCCGCAGTTTCTGTTAAGTTCGTTATTTTAAAACCCGTCTGTGTTCCCTCTGCTCTGAAATAAACTGTTCGAGGCTTCTCGGAAAGTCTGATGTCATCTTGACAATGTCCATTTCTGCAATCATCAGCGTCGATGTTCGAATGCCGAGCAGCGGCTGAGATAGTTCTTTGTCAAGAATAAACAGTTCTCTGCTCAAAGTCTCGCTCGTATTTGAAATTTGGTTGTTTCTCATCAAGGTCTTCCACGCCGAAAACGACTTCCATATAAAGTACTGTCTGAAGAACCGGATCTTTTTGAGTTTTGTGTAGAGAATCTTTTCTCGTTCCCACTCTGGTATCGTCAAAAACGTTGCCTCGTTGTTGATGTTGAAATGCACGATACCGCTTGCACTGACTGTCATGTATTCTTCACGCTGAGCTTTATCTTTGTCGAGCTTAAGTTTTTCAAATGGAACAATTCTGAAGTCGTAAAAGTCGCCGCATCTGTATCAGTAGCAGAATCGATTCACAAATTCTGGGTCTCTGTCGCAACAAGCAATAAAGTCGAGCGGAGTCAGATAGTCTTTGTCTTCCATTTTCTCGATTTCTTTAGTATCTAACGATCCACCTGCTTCTAAACCAAAACCAATTAGATTGAAGACATACAAATTATGCTGAACAAGTAATTGATTATGTTTATAAACTGTGATCATCCAAAGTTTGCACGTTTCAGTGTCAGATTGACTAATTACCATGCAGCCCACATCAACGTATTACGAACATAAACATGCTACCAAGTCACAATTTAAACTCAACTACGCAATTCTGACATAGTTGCAAACCAATGTTCAACATTAAGTAAAGCCACTCGAGGCTGCTCGTATGTCGATAGTACAACCGCTTGCTAACGAAGGCCAAAGCTGTAATGATTTATTTGTTTGTTGCTAACATGATACAAAACTTGACATAAACTGTCAAATATGCATTCTATCTAACCCTGAAGCTACGGAGCCTAATATCAGTCAACGCAAAGTTGCTGCAACGTTTCACAGGACTCTGCGGTGCTGACACCAACTGAGACGACCGCAATGCTGAAAGTCGAAGCAGTAAGGCAGCCCACAAGCCAGTCTCTTATCGCTGCAAATGTATTAATGCTTGACATTTTGAAGCCGCAGTGCCGATGACTGACTGCCGTTACGAGTTATGACTTGCAGCGAGTCTGCAAGTGACGCATTTGCACAAAACAACAGTTTCACAATAACAACAGAGCCGACACCAGTTCAAGCCAGTACGACTCGCGCAGACAACACAGCCAACCGGCTGGCTTTGACTTCAGTTACCTCCGAGGCTCGACGACTTGACGTAGGCCAGCTTCTGCGTGTGGCTGTTCGGATCTGCTCTGGCTAAGGTCCTCTCGAGCGGCTTCAGGCGAGTTTGACTTGCTCTGTGTGAGTCTTCGATGGTCTGGGCTGCGAGGTCGTGCTGTCTGCCGAGCAGCGATAGCGTCTTGAGCCCTTCGACTGCCTGCGTCCTGCTCAGCGTCTTGAACTTGCTATCGACTGGCAGCGGGTTTGCAAGCTGCGACTGGTACTTGGCGTCCGACCGATTTATCAGCGAGGCATCTGCGAGGTTGTCGTCGTGCTTCGGAGTTATTTTCGGCAGTAAAGAGTGAGACGGAGCCTTTCTCAAGGCTGGCAGCTTATTTGTCATCTGCCGTATTGTCTCTGATACTGGTTAAATGCAGTTTATCAAGACCGCTGAATCTTTCAAAGCCTTTTGGATAGTGGATTGGAGGAAATGGTGGTTCGTCCACATTCTGTACCTTGTTTATTTGAGGCAAAATAGTCTTTGGAGCTTTCCTTAGCCTCAACTTCTTCATAGTTTGATTTTTTGATTCGTCATTTACTATAGATATACTTAACTTTTTATCAAATAGATTTAACTAATTTTAGTTAATTAAACTTAACAAATTTAAATTTTAAATTCTCATAATCCAAAAATTTGAAATTTTGCTAAAATTTAAATAGAAAATCTTCAAAGATTCTAATTTGTCTATTTTCAAATAAATAATGCCAATATCAAAAACACTTTTTACCTTTATTTGGAATGATTTGTCCTGTATCAGCATATTTTGAATAAAGCCTTTGTGCGAGTTGTGCCGTCTTATTGAATTGAGATTCACTGAATGATCCTTTTCTCTCCATATTTCTTACTAAATATTATATTAAATAAAATTAAAATTTATTTCACTTATAATAATTTTCCAATTGTTTCTCTCAAAAAGGGGTTTTGGGGTTTTGGGGTTTTGGGG
>JAJLLT010029259.1:0-10665 GCA_027382605.1 Euplotes woodruffi | reverse complement strand
CCCCAAAACCCCAAAACCCCAAAACCCCGAGTAAAAATTTACATTTGAAAAAAGATAAAATTTGCAATGAAAAAATCATTTAAAATCTAAGAAAACGTTTTACCAATTGCCATCAGTTTTAACTTCAGTATCTCCCCATTCTGCATTATCTTTAACTTCGACTTCCCAATTGTTGTTATCGCCTCCTTCTCCACCATTACTCTCGCCTTGGTCTTCTTCAACTGGTACAGGCTTCTTTGTGCCGTCTTCATTGAAGTCATCTCGCTTTTGGCCTCCGAGATCGCCTCTGCCAAACTCGCGACCGTCGCTAAAGCCGACGTCTAAGTCGACTTTGAGCACACGGCGGTCTAGCCGTGCTCTGTTGATGTAAGATACTGCGTTTCTAGCACCTTCAGGGGTTTGAAACACAACAAAAAAGAAGCCGCAGTTTTTCTTTTCCTTTTTGTGTTTGGACTGAACAACCTTCGAGATCCTGCCGCACTTTTCAAAGAAGTGGTAGATCTGTGACTCTCTACACATCAAGCCTCCGTGGTGGGAGGCGCCGACGTAGACAGTCGTTGTGTTTAAAAGTCGTTCTTTGTACTCTTCTTCTGTTAGCCCGCACTGCTTATCAAAGTATCTGGATTTAGGGCCGGATTCACGTCTAAATAACTCGCTCATTGATGGAGAAGCATCCAGCAGCTGGCTTTATACTGACTGGCTAATATTTAGAGACGGTACTGGCATCTAATTGCCACTAATAAATGAAGGAATGGGCTTTATCGCAACTTAACAGACTTCATTCACTTATATTGGATATTTAACTAATAGTTGACAAAAGAATTTTGAGGTTACGATGAATTAAATGAATTAGCTAAGGTGGAGGTAATGCTTTGCCTCCGCTCTTCATCGTGTGGAAGTAGTACTCTTTGTACAAACGCAGGTCTGTGTCTAGCTTTTCAACTCTCCCTGAAATATAGTTTAAAGATTTTTCTGTTCTTTGCTCTAGCTTTCCTACTTTATTTGATACATTTGCATCAAAAGTAATTTCGATATTTTCATTAACTGAATTAAATTTTTTAATGTGAAAATCTGTCATTTTCTTGATAGTCTGATTCACATAGTCAAGCTTTCCACCCCATCCATCTTTCTTGCCTTTTGATAAAGATTTTTCAATTATAAACATGTACTTCATTCCCTTGAAAGTACGTTTTCTGTTGATCAGTATTTCGTTTTCCGACATCATGATGGCCATTTCTTTTAACAAGTTGTTTTCCAGAGTTTCTTGGATTTTATCGAACGAGTCCGACAGCACTGCAATCAGCAAGTTCAGGAACACGATCATCAGTAAGAATGTGCACAGCAGCCAGATGCCTTCGCATAAATGCAAGTACTTCTCAGCAGGCAGGCCGGCAGTCTTGAAGTCGGATGTCTGAAAGTCGCCAATTCCATTTCTCCAGGTCCACGTGGTTGCAAGCAAGAAGTTGTTTGTGGTGAACCGCGGACTGTCCTCCTTTGTCAGCGTGGCAACTATAAAGAACGAGTTCGTGAATCCGAACACAATGATGAACACGATGACCAAGAAGGGCACCATGTCTTTGCTGATTTCGATGATCATTCTGACGATCGTCGACGTCGAGTTGATGATTCTGCCGAAGTAAAACAGTCTCAGCCACATCACGATCATGGCGCATGACGAGACTGGAATCCAGTACTTCCACTCTTCCAAATTTTGATAGTCAATCGCGACCGAAGAAACGTTGAGGCCGATTGACAGCAGGTTAACGATGTTCCAGAATGACGAAAAGTATCTCATTCTCATTTGAAATAAGTATAGCATTTCAAGAATTAGCTGATAAAACGCAAACAACAAAATTATAAGCATCAAAGCAAAATCTGCATACTTCATGCTGTCCCAGTCGCTGAAGTGCTGCCAGTCAATTGTTGTGTTGTTGCCTCGATTGTTGTTGTAGTCGTGAATGTACGTCGTATATGCAAACATCACGACAAAGTTGAGCAAGAACGGAATCAAACTGAATATGATGATTCTGATTTTGTAGTACTGCCAAAAGAACAGCACTATCGTTTTTATTATATCCAGTGAAAATAGTTCGATATTTTCAGATTGTGCAATTGAATGCATAAATTCCATTCCCTCGTCTTTAAACAGCCAATCGAACTCAATAGCTTTGATTTTAAAAACAGTGAGTTTCTTTTTGACATTTTCTCTGTAATACTGAATACGTTCTTTTTCTCTAAGCTCTGCAATTTCTTTTTCAGTGAGCTTAGTCTTGTCATATCGGGACTGTCTTCTGTTGTTATGTGGTCCTTGTTTTTTGCCTTTTTCTGCCTTTTTCTGAACCTTCATCATGATTTCTTGCATACGTTGTTCATCAAGCTCTGCTGTCTTAATAGTTTTAGGTGGAACCAGCATTTGCTCTCTAAAGTCTCTAACTTGATTACTTTCTGATCCAATATGCTCGTAGAAATATCTCGTAGTGACCTGACGAAAATCAATTTGCGAACTAGTATCCGATTGCAGCACATATGGTTGTTCATCTTTATTGAAAACACTGTAATTTGGATTATAAGATACTTCTTTTGTGTTTTTCTTTTCGATAAAATCAGTCTGCTCGCCTCCTTCTTTTTGTTCTGAATCATTCAAACTGCTGTTTTCATCTAGAAAGTTAATTAGCTAATGTATTTACCTTCAATTTTGATATCATGCAGCCTTATCTCATCATATGAGCTATTTTGATTCTTTACTTTTATCGATTTTGTGCTCTGCGTTATGAGCTCGTCGCTTAGTATTTTCGAATATTCTTGAATCTTCATCTACTTGAAGAAATGCATCCTCTATATTGATTAATCAGATTCATTCAAAAGATTATAGATATTTGATATTTATATCGACATCTAGCAATACCATCATATCTAGGTAAATCGTATTCCTGTGCTTCTTGAATCACTTTTAAGTGAGCTTCATTTTCTTTGTCTTTGTGATTCTTATTCAGCATATTCGTGTACTTTTTCAAAAAGTCGTCGTCAATTAGTCAGTTCTTGTGCGGCAATACCGTCTTGATCGCAAAGCCTATGCATTGTTAACGTGACAGCGGCGCCTTACTTTCGTCTTTGAGATTCAAAAAGTTGATGCCCTTCATCTGGTTCGTCTGGAAGTAGCACGAGTTCAGGTAATCGTAAAACGACAGCAGCCCCAGCTTGAACAGCTTCGGAAAGTTATTCTGAATCAGTCTCGAGAACCCGCCTTCGTCGAACTTGGCCAGGAACTTGAAAAATATGTCGATGGTTCTACTTGCTCTCGAACCTGATGGCGATGTCGAGCGGAGTCTCGCCTTTGTGGTTTTTCATCAAAATGCTGCTCAGCATTTCTGGGTGTCGCTTGCTCATGTAGGTCAGCATCAAGTTCAGCGGCACGTAGTCGATGCAGTACAGGTGCAGAATGGTGTTGCCTTCGATCTGTATGACCATTTGGTTTTCGCTTTGCTTGTCTGCAGCAAGTGTTAGACGCACAACAAACAACAACGCAGCCAGGGCAGCTACAGCAAAGCATATACACGCAAGACTAACGAGGCACATTGACAGTATGGCTAAGTTGCTACGCTGCTACAAGATATCATATTGACATCGGCAACGAAGCATGGCGACGATGAGACGCAGCTATCGAGCAAGTGAGTTACCTGAATACGTGCGTTCGTTGTAGACGAAGTCTCCGTTGATGAGCGACTGCAAGACCTCGCACTCGGAGTACATTTCTTTCATGAGCAGTTCTCCTTTGTACAGAATGACGTTCTCAGACCTGTCCATCTTGAAGCCCTGCTGCTTGCTGGTCCACGGGTAGTCAGAGAAGTCGTGGTCGAAGTAGCTGTTCATCAGTCCAGTGTCGAGGTTGATGTAGTGCTCACCGCACATCACGATGCCGTAGCGGCAGCCTGGCTTGTTGATGTATGCGAAGTTGCGGTTGAGCGACAAGTTGAACTTTTCGGAGTTGTCTTTGATGTCCCAGATCACAAGAACCAGCTCGTCGTAGTTTGTCGAAAAGCATATCAAAATGTATCGAGTATTTGGTCAAAAGTTGATGCTTTTGACATACAAACGGTCTTTATTTATTTTAAATGCAATCTTTTTCGATTTTTTAATTCTGATTTTATTTTAAGTTGATTTCAAGGTATGTAGCGTCTTCAGTCGAATAGCCAACAAGTCCGTTGTCGCTAAATCACCAGTTCAGGTCTTTAACTTGATATTCAGTGTTTGTGTCTTCCTTCAATCCGAGCTTGCCTTTGCACGCCTTCGACATATCAGTGTTGTTGAAGTACAGCATGTTGTTGATTTTGTCGATAAACACAACTGAGCCTTTGTCGGTAACAAACAGCTGCATCGAGTCGTTGTCGCCGATGTTGTGATAGAAAATGCTGAAACAGTTGCCTGCATCTTTGATCGTCTGGACCGACTTCAGTGTAAACGTTGCATCGCTGTCGATCGAGTTTTTGAGCATTTTCTTTAAATACGAAATGTCGGAGTTTTTGTGATGCTTGACAATATTTTTCATTTTGATGCCCTGCTGTTTTGACCTGAGCGTGACGATCTCGCTAACTTTGCCGACAAACCGTCGTTTGTTTCTGGTGTTTTGTCTGTTCTGTCTGTCCGGGTCAGAGATGTCGTCTTGGTGTTCTTCTTCAACGTAAAACACAAACCGGCCGTTGGGCGACACGACGACTTTGACGTCTTTGTAGTTTCTGATGCCGTTGATTTTCAAAAATATCGAGTTCTCGTACTTGCCGTTTTGACGGTAGAACGCAAACTCGACGATGTCGATGTCGTAGCGGTTGAGCACGTAGACGACGAACTCTTCGCCTGTCGACTTGCAGTAGTACAGAAACTCGTTTGTCAAGTACTTCGATAGGTTGATCGGCAGCAGTCTGAACAACGGACACTGGTATGACGGAATGATGATGGCTTTGGTCGGCTTGAATATTGGAGACTTTGATCGTGTTTTGCCGCAGAAAAACAGCACGTTTTGTGATATTAACGGAAACTCGCTGGCGATTGTTGATTCTTCGATTCCAAGGTTCGGCACATATTTGCGATCTAAAGAAGATTCATAATTGAACATATCGGAGGTATTATGTTAATTTGACACCGAGTGTTTTCATGAATACCATTTCGTCGTTGACTTTGTACGGGTCTTTACCAGTAAAACCTTCAAACGTGTAGTACTCTTCGACCATCCGCAGCGATGTCGACTCTCTGCTCATCATTTCGAACTTCTTGATGTACTCGCTGAAGTCTCAAATGTAAATGTACGGGTTCTTGCCTTCGAATCAGTACTCGATCGACCTGATCACGTCGCTCGACGTGTAGATGTTGACTGCAGTAACTTTGTCGTCGATTTTGACCGGCACAGGCTGGTGCACGACGACTTTCTCGCCGCGCTTGCCGATCAGCAAGCCCGTGCCGTTGAGATGCATGATGTCTTCGGGTCGGTACCTGCCTTGCAGCACGATCTTGCTGTTGTACTTGACCAAGTTGATCTGGTGCAGGTAGTTCACGGTCTGCAGTATGAGTCCGGGGTCTTCTGCTGGAGTGTCGCTCCACCTGCACGGCACCGGGTCGAAGAACGTCAAAATCTTTTCTGCGATGACCTGGTCTTTCTCGATGTAGCGCTTCGAGTACACAACCAGGAACTCGAACGTGTCTCTTGTCTCGATTGTCGCATACGCAAAGTACGGCCCGACGTCGATCAGCACCGAAAACTTGATCGAAGTTTTGTACGAACTCGTGTTGGTCGTCGCAACGATGGGCGAGTTGAGCTGGACGTAGCCGTAAATGCTTTTGGTGAAGTCGTACGTGATGACTTCGCTGCCGCCCTTGACAAGGCCCATGTACGGGTAGTAAAACGTAAAGTCTTTCATCTCCGTGATCGTGTGTCAGTAGTCTCGGATGTTATTTCGAGTCGTCGAACATCATGCACACGTCGAGCGAGTCGTCGACGATGTTGGCCAGCCCATACACCTTCGTCGCAGATATCAGCGAGCAGTCGAGGCACTCTGATATCAGTTCGGTGTTGTCTTTGAAAGTAAAGTACTTCTCGAACCTAAACCGTGACACAGCAAGACCTACACTTTGTCTTCGGCTTTATTTGCCTTTCTTGGCGATGAGTTCTTTTTGGATCAGGTAGTCGGTTTGCTGAGTATCGAAGACAGACAGCGTGGGTTTGGAGGCTTCATTTAGAGATATAACGATGAGTTTGTTGCCAAATATTTTAACAAACTTTATTTCAGACCAGTTTAAAGAAACAGGCTCAACATCTTGAATTTTAATTTGTTGAATATCATCTATATAAATCGTAATAAATAAGACTTTATTATAAATACTACCTTTATAATCAATAATTCCTTTTAAATCCTTTACATCTTCATCAAATTCATATTGATACAGCAATCAGTAAACACTAAATTGTTTAGTCTTGCTGTCTTTGTGGACAATATACAGAAATCTTTTACATTCAGTTGGCAAGGAATAAATTACGTTAAATCCAGAGTATTTTATTACTGGAGTCACTTCTGATGTAATTGAGTTTATTTCAAGCATTAGTATATCGTTTTTACACTGAACTCAAAAATGCAGAATTTCCTCACGGTCTTCTTCTCAATCTATTGAGATCACTTTTTCTTTTAAATACTTATTTTGATTTCGTTCGATTGTGCAGATATAAGTGGAGGTCTTGAGGTTGTAGACCACGAACTTGTAAATGATTCTGCTCTTGCACGACGTCGAGACCCCGCAAATCAGGTACGTCCCGAAGTTCCACGACGCGATCTTCGACATGTTGGCGTTGATCTGGTACGGCCCTTTGTAGTTCATGCTGTCTTCCGACGCGGCGCCCTGGTAGTACGGCTCGGCCCTGATCGACTCGTCGACGACGCTGACGAGCATCTCGTTGAGGATCTCGAGACTGTACATGTCGAAGCTGACGACGAGCAGTTCTTTGTGCTTTTCGTGGTCTTTCTCGACCATCAGCATGGTTTGTTCGTCCATCGAGAGCTCCAGCGTGAACCCCGGAAAGTCGAAGTCGGTTGCGCGTTTGGTTTTGGGCGTGAAGTACTTGTTGACGATTTTGATAGTGGCGTGAGGCTCGATTTTCCAGATGGAAAGTTGGTAGGACTCTTTGAATGCTGGAGGGGTGTACATTCCATTGTTCCATCCAACGACAGGTCAAAATTTTAAACCAGCACTTTTAAACTCATCAAAATCATTTTTAGAGAGTTTGGGATATTCAGTTACTGAATGTTCATAATCACTTGCTTGATCTGAATCAAATTCTTTGTTCAATAAAAGTTCATCATGACTTTGATATTTAAATAAAGTATAATTATCATTTGTATATAGTTCAATTGCTTTTTCATATATGTTCTTATCATCAAGATTTTTAACAATCTTATTACTCTTTTTCCTCATCCACTTGATTCGATCTATTTGAGCTGTGACACCTTTGGTCTGCTTTCTCATGATAGGGTAAGATAATTGATCATTTCTGCCTTCAAAGGTGCCTTGCTTTGAGAGGCCAGCATTTGACTCTGCACTTCTGAGATTCTCAAAGGCCGAGTCATCAAGCTAAAAATTGTTATCAAAATGCAAATCTCAACTCAAGGCAACAACAAGTGTCAATATTATCTTTTTTGAATAATCAAAAGGTGAAGTAAGAAGACGCAGTCGTCCAAATATAAATAATTAAACTAATCAGTGTATTTTATAGATTTTAGCACTTCATCAAATTACTTCAAAGCTCAAAATGTCACATTGATCGGTCAATAAATTTTATGTTAATTGACGTAGTCTTTCGGTTGAATGTAAAGCAAATAGTTTTTGCACAGTTGATTTAATCGTCCTTGATAACGTGGCAAGGTACTCTTTTTTAACATCGTCATTAATTTATAAACTGAATTAGCTTTAAATAACTATAGATACCAGCGCTATCTTTAATTAGTGATGAAGTAATTTGATCAGCAGCGATTGTTGTTATCTGAAGAGGCAAAATTACATTTAAGGCGATAACAAAGTATTTAGTAATTACTCTGCTTTTACTTTTAGCTTGTTTTACTGACTGCCCCAATTGAGCATCTTTAACACAAGACAAATGAATGTTATCTTTGACAAGCAAGACTCGAAGCAAATATCTAATTCAATTATATGAAAAGCAATTAATTTAACTGAACAAGAAATGAACTGAAAGAGATTGATTGTAGCCCAGTCTTATTGATTGAGGATAAGTAGTCCTTACTTGTTCAACTTGTTCGCCTTCCTGTTCACTTAGGCTGTTTTCTTCCTCGTCGTTATCTATGTGCAAGATTTAAATAGTTTTCAGCTGATGCCAAGCAAGTAATACAAAAATAATTAAGACATAGATTGAGCTGATCAGCTTATATCACTCTAAATCAGTAATTTACTGTTTTCTGCCAATATAATGATTTGAATATCCAGCGTTTTAATGATCAGTTAATAGCAATTTAAATTGAGCTAGCTTTCGAGATCAAAATAATCAGTAATAGTTCAGGATGACTATCAACTCCCTCAACAACTACTATTTTAGACTTGATCACAACTTTTAGTAAGATTTAAATCATAATAGTGATCAAATTGACAATCCTGATATTAAATTTTTAAGACAGCTGAAGTTTTACTAAATAAGGTGAATCTTTGATTCATCACAAACTAAAAATCAGGCAGATAGTATATCTGCCCAAAATTATTAAAAAAGTGGATTATCTATAATCCTAAGGTTCTAAAACTCAAAGAAGAGAATAAAAGACTTCATTTTATTTGATTCCTAAAAATATTCAATATGAAAAAACTCAAGCTAAAAATGCTTTTTACCAAATTCCATTGACATTTTTAAATATCGTTAGTTTGAGTAAATGAACACCGGCTGTGATTTTGAGTAAATCAAAGCAGTAAAATCATCTAAAAGAGGAGATGAAAAGATAACCTCTCGATTTATCAGAAGATGATGCAGTAAGCAATCGATTAATTAAAGGCTCAACTCAGTACCTTCAGAGACTTGATAGTCTGAGCTTTCTCTATTAGAATCGTCCTCTTGACTCTCTGATGAACTTCCTCCTTCATACGAGGCTGAGTCTGAGAAAGGATCTGCAATGTCGTCATCTGGCTTATTTTGGAATCGGTGCTCCAGCTACATTACGCAGGTTAGAGATTGAAAAATGCGAAGTTCATTCACTCAAAGATTATGTGAAAATAGGTTATGCTCTATGTGCGATAAATCAGTTACGACTAAGTCATTGATGAAGTTTAGATCTCTCCAATTCCTTTTATCTAATTTCTCACATAAAAATATTAGCTTTATTGTTGAAACTTATCTAATTTGTGATAAAAATTAACCAACCGTTATTTTTGCAAAGCTGTTAATTTGATAAAAATTAAAAAGTTATGAAATTTATAACAAAATTATATGAAAATGGTATTCTATGCTAATAAGTTATACTTTTTGTGATTTGGTCATTGATATATTGGCGTATTTAAGACTCTTTGTACTATTTAAACTAATAGTTGATATTATCAAAAATTTTCCTTTTTAAACTAGCTGACTATGGTAATTAGTATACCACTAATAATAATGCCGACCAATTTAGTATAAATACCAATAAGTTCAGATTTAAAATCTATTGTAATTAATTGAGTTATTTAAAAGTATTTTCTTTGTAATTTAGATTAATCAGAGCAAATCGTTTTCAATACTATTCATAATGTCTTTTTAGCAAAATAAAAATGATTGATATTGTCATAATTTAAATTTTTTTATTATATAAGAAAAAGTTATCTATAAAAAAGAGTAAATTTTGTTTCAAAAAGAAAATAAATAAGATGACAGCGATGATTATATAGCCGTTAATTAAATTTGCATAACAATAATCGAAATATATAATGAATTATCTTTATTACTTTACGTGAGTTTAAAAGCGAGTCGATATATGCTTAATTTTTGATTATTGGTTCTGCAGTTCCATAAAATTTTAAACCAAAAATTTTGAAACTGTTAAAATTTTTCACTCGAATTTAATTATGAAGAAAAATCCAAATTTTATTCAAAATTTTCAAATTTTTTGTCTAATCAACAAAACACGAAAAATATATCAAGGATCGTTTTGTTATTTTCCAACTCATAATCCTGCATACTTTTTCTTAAAAATGATGAAGTTTAATAAAAATTCTTAAATACAAAATCCAAATAATTGCTGTTAAAATAATTTTTTAGAAAATAGAAAAAGCGTTTAAACCCGTACCAGTCCTGTTCTGCTTGAAGTAAGCAGTCTTTGCTTGCTTCAGATACTTATCATTGATCCGATTGTGCATATCATCAGAGATCTCCGCTGGGATCATTGCGTTGACTCTCAAATTATTTGTACTTGGAAATGACACTGAACTCAGCACAATAAAGTGATCGGGGAGCGTCGGATGGAACTTCGCGTCGAGGAACAGAGCAGAAGGAATATTGCATTTCCTTCCGTACTTATCGATGAACTTGTCTCTGTAGTCCACTCCTTTTTCAAAAACGTTAGCTACATCTGCCATGATGAATAAATTTAATTATTTACTCAAATTCTACAATTTATAGATACCCAGCCGGGGTTTTGGGGTTTTGGGGTTTTGGGG
>JAJLLT010029252.1:0-11981 GCA_027382605.1 Euplotes woodruffi | reverse complement strand
ATGATGTCGTTGCTGCTTTTGTTCAACGAATCTGCTGCGAGGTCGTAGATTGAGTCGAACTGCTTTCAATCGCTGTTGCTCCATTTCGACTGGTCTTTTGAGGTTGATTCGAAGAAGGCCACGATTGGGTTTCCGCGAAGGGTGTCGCCGAATGATTCGTACATTTTTCCGTCTTTGATTAGTTGGATCGGAGTTGATAGTGCCTTTGACATGTCTGAAAGGTCGCTGATTTTGCCGATTGAGTTATCAGTTAACTTTTTGAGAAGTTTTTTGTTTGACTTTGAATCTGTTTGAAATTGAGCAATAATTTATTAATAAACTTACTTTTTACTTTTGTACTTTCTTCATCGCAAATATTTATCGGTACGTAGTCTTTTTCGATTTCTTCTGTATCTCTTTCTTTAAGCTTATTTTGAATGTTCTTATTTGCTTTTGAAAACTGTTTATCGCAGTTTTTCTTGAACTCAGGGTTGCTTTCAAAGGAGAAGCCTATCGAATATTACTATCAGATCTACCTTCAAGTTTCTTAGCAAGTCTTTCAATAAGTCGATCATAGTATCTGAAGATGACTCCATTAGTCTTGTCTTGAACTTTTGATGAGTCTGTAAAATAAAACAAGTATTTAATATCATCTTACCATTAATAAGTTGAGAGCTAATAGCAAAAAACCGATTTAAAAATTTGCTTCACTTGTCAAGAACTTCCTGATCTTGAGGGCTCAACTTCTATTAAAATATGAATAACACTTCTTACAAAATTGCTATCAAGCTTCGAGCCTGTATCGATAACATACGGATAACGTTGATCGACTAACCGTTGCTTCTTAAGCATCTGCATAATCTTTTCCTTTTCCTAAAGAGTTAGGCACTCGCTTACTGATTCACTGAGTCTTCACTCGCCCTTGATTACATCTCCGAGAGGAGTGATTTGTGAGCAGATCAGCTCTGAAATCTGACATACATTCTGACTCACGCTTGAAATGAACTCTAAATAAATTTAAACAACTGTTTGTTTTGTATTTTTAAAAATATTGTTTCAAATCAAAAAATTAATATTCGAAATTGTTATCAGGAAGCTGTAAAATTGTATTTAATTTTTTTTTAAATTTGATTATGATAATAACTAAAGATAGTAAAAAGAAAATAAATGGAACTGATATTACTTAGCATTAACTTTTCAACTTTAAACTCGTCGAAGAAATTGGCAACTTTGTTTTGTTCCAAGTACTTTCAGGCCTTTTGCTTTGTGTCTTCGTCATACAATGCATTAGAAATACTTGACACGATCTTTTCGATTTGAAATGTAATATCTTTATTTTTTGACACAGACTGGTTTATTTTATCATCGAAAATTCGGATTATATCTTTTTTGTTAATTAATTTTTCATATATGATCATTTGGGAGATCTAAATTAACTATTTCAAGTCTTAATCTTACTTGTTTAATCAGATTTTCTGGAACTCTAGTGTTTGAATCGAACATCTTTCTCATATACTTTACAATTTTTTGGATTCCGTCTAAAATTATAAACTTAAATCTGCATTTTTACTAATAAAAATATCAACTTCAAAATTAAATTTAAGTTTTATAATACCTGAGTATTTTCGATCTAAATCATCAATATTATCAAGTCCTGATTTTTTAATCATATTTTCTCATTCCTTTAAGATAATGCTGTTATTTTTCTCCATTTTATTCTTGGCTTGATCAGCGAGCAAATCATCGTTCTTTTTCTTTGACATTCCCTGAATATTACCGAGTTTGTCTTTATATTTATCATTGACAAAGGAAAGCAAGTTTTTAGCGATTGCTCCTGAGAAAGTATTTTCTTTCATGTTGCTGACCACCTTCGTAATCTTTTCCATTCCGATGGAGAGGGCAGTACTTGCAATCGTACTGATTTTAGCGACTCCCCAGTCTTTCCAGTTTATATCATCTCCGGATATCATCGAGTTAATGCCTAAGGCGATGTCTTCAAAGCCTGCTTTCATCAGAGGCCCACTGATCGCAGAAGCCAATCCGCATGATATTGTAGCGAGGTACCCTCCGACTGCGACTTGGGCGATGCCAATCCCAACCATCAAAAGTTTATGCCAGAATCCTTGCTTTTTCTTTGGCTTTTCAGAAGCAACTACTTTCTTGAGCTCTGGAAGCCCAGATCTCTGGATTTCTAATGCGGAATCCTTTTGGTCCTCGTTGTCTTCGAAAATTGTTGATAGAGACTGAGACGATCCAATTCCCAGTTCTTGGTCTTTAGAATTGGACTCGTTGATTGCATTGATATTTTCGTCAATGTTGTTGTTAATTGTTTCGTACACAGAAATCTTTCCTGATATTTGCTTCGCCATATCTGAGTTCTCGATCTCAGAGATATCCTTATCCTGTTTCGAAACTGCATATTGAACTAAGGTCGATTTTGCTTGTGGAATCAAACTTTCCTCAAGAGTTGTTTTTGCATTTTGTAGCAAACCAATGATCTCTTTCTTTTGAGAATCACTAAAAGAGATTTTAAAATAAATAAACCAGTACTTAATTTCTGGGTTTGCCATGATCATAGTGATTGCTTTATTATACATCGCTGGGACAGAATAAATTGGATCTTGTTTAATAGCCTCGTCAAACCTGTAAAGTAAAATTTAAGTAAAAAACCTCAGCCAGTTAATTCTATCAAGAAATATATTACTTTTGGTCAGCTTCTTTAAACTTGCCTTCCGCTGCAAGTTGAAGTCCCTGTTTAGTCGCATGTACAGGATTGCTGCTAGCCTTTCCATCTTGAATATCCTGTTTGAACTGTTCAAAGCTCTGCAGTATCTCCTTATAATCCTGTTGTTTCTTCTGCTGAAATTTGTCGTCTAAAGGCAATTTAAATTGCGTTCGTACATAGCTTCTGGTCCATGGCCTGAATGATCTCATCTGCCTGCTCTGCTTCCTCCTGCTTATTGCCAGCCTTTTTAAATTCACAATTTCGGTCTAAATTCGAGATTTAGTAAGCAAAGCACAGACTCAGCCAAAAAGATTATAGTTAGATTTAAACTTACCGGAATTGGAGTTTGAAGATTCAGCTGGAAATTGGCTGATTGGCGATTTTAGGATTCTAGGCCAGGTTACGACGGAAAGAGACTTACAAAGAATTGATTTTGGAGTTGCTATGGTCTTCATGCACTCAGTTTAGGTATCGACCATTTTGCCTTGCTACGATTATAGTGGCGTCGGGGTTGTTGCTGACTTTGATTATTTCTGGCTCGGCTTTTTCTGAGTCAATCACTGCGATGTTTGAGTTTAGTTGGTGCGCAATTGAAGTTATTATTTTGTTATCTTTCCATTCTGAACAGTCTGCATTTTCTTTGATAAATTTCTTTTTATCTTTTTCTATATGAAAAACAAATAGCTTATTAATTTTGAAGTTTTAAGAAGATTTTTTTATTTAAAATTCAAGTCATACTCTCTTTGATATTAAAAAGATCTGGATTTCAAACGATTCCAGTAATTCCATTCTGCTTTACTTCAGTTACAGTCATATTTTTATATTTAGGAACTGTTTGCAATCAATTTTGAGCTGCATGATAGAAACTATTTTCTTTATCTGAAACATTGTAAGCTCTTCACCCATTTTCGTATCATAAATTCTGAAGATTTGGATGAATCTCCTCCCTTTCCATCTTCTTTTTATGCTCATTTGATTTTAGATAAATAGACCAAATCTCTTCATATGCCTTTTTATGATTTTTGTCGCTTATACATTCAGGATCGTTAGTAATATATTCAGAGAAATTTTTGAAAATCTCGTCTTTAATATAGGTTTCGTTCAGGAACTTGTTTTGCAACTGATACTGCATATTAAGCTCAACGTCATCTCTGAGCTTAAGTATATCAGAGTCGTCTGAAATGTCTCGTCCTAGCTGACTACTTACATCTTTTCAATTAAGGATCAACTGGCAGGTTCCTTTCTTGCCTTTTCTTGCAGATCGGCCAAATGCCTGTTCTTGGACTCTTTGAGACTCAGGTAAAAATGAAACAATCACATGGAGGCCTCCGTTCAACTCAACATTATCTGTCGTGTTGATGTCAGTGCCCCTTCCCGCAAGATTTGTAGACACGATTATTGTATTTGAGTCGACAGTCTTCGGAATATTTTCCTGATCAGTTCTATAGCATTTAATTAAGCAAAGAAATATACCCTGTGGATACAATCAAGTCTTTTCTCGGGAATTTTCTGTCAACAATTCAAACCTCAATCGACTTCGCATCTTCAATAGTTTCGTTGATGATGAGTACAGCTCGACTCTTGCTTGCTTCTGTGATAGCAACATCTCATATTTTACTGCGCCATTTGTTTATGTCTTTATTTAAAACGATTGGGACTTCCTTTAACTGTTTTAACTTGAAAGACGGAATGAATCCAATATTGATGTGATACTCGGACTTGAGAAATGCTTGAGATTGCTTGGTCCCAATAGTCCCGGTCAAACCAAAAATATTTTGTCCGTATCTTTTAAAGTACCCGACGTTTGATATAAAACTCGTCACCAAATTCTCTGCAGTTAATCTTAAGTCGTGCTTGATCTGCAGAAATTGATGGAGTCCGTCTGAAAGCACCATATTTTGTTGAAGGGACCCGGTTTTTGCATAATCAACTGGTACAATATTCCTCCGCCCGTCTTTATTTTCGATGATGTACTGCTTGTCTAGTTCAAGCTGATGCTTTGCTCTCCATGCGGATTCAGCCCAATTTCTGGATTGACCAAAGGCAAAGTCTTTGAGAAATTTTGGAATCTTCGTTTTTATTTCATCTTCAAGTCTCTTCTCTTTCTTTAGCAATTCTCGAGTTGCTTCGGCGGTAAGATCGGAAGTAAATCTGAATTTATCACTCACGATTATTCAGTTTCCACATAAATTTCTTTTGTGAACGAGAATTTCTCCATCCTTGTGAATTATATCTGCGTTCGTCCAACATAACTGATTATTTTGTTCGTAGAAGTTTCAGTCGATTTGGTTGAGAAAGTTCCATCAGCAGAGCAGTATATTAAGAAGATATTCGAAGCCAGGCATCGGACCCGAAAGCATTGTGATGTGTCTTATGTCGTCAATCAGCATATTGTCCACTTCATCGATAATTACTGTGTCGTATTGTCTTCGACCTCTGGTATTTTGCAGTTCAAACTCGTGTCTCAGTAGGTCTCCTTGGAAAGTGCCTGGACTTCCATACACAATATTTTTGGAATAGCACTCCTTGGTCCCAGATGATTCTCCTATGTTACTTGTTCATGAGAGTCCAAAGATCGAGTAGAACTCCTGCATTTCCTTTGCGTCTCTTTCTGCAAGATGGTCAGCGCTTGTGATAATATCAACGGTATGTCCTTGCAGTCACTTTAAAGTCGCAAGCATGGCGACGATAAGCGATTTGCCTTCACCTGTTGCCACTTGAAGTAAAAGTCCATGATCATTAACACTCATCATTATGAGCACAGTGATGATCTGAGTGTACCTCGGCAAGTATCCGTGTAGTTTTTGGTTTGCTCTCATAATAACAGAGATAGCTTCTTTAATATCAGAAGATTTTATCTTTTTATTCTGGTCTTTTCTTAGCTTTCACTTCTTTTTAAATTCAGTTCACCAATCAATAATCTCTTTGTTTTCCCATTCAGTTATCGGTTTCTCTATTTGATGTATTTTGGACTTTGTTCAGTCTTTAATTTTAAGCACAGCTGTTTTTAATTTCTCGACAAATGAAAGGATCTCTTGGTTGTCTGAATTTAGCTTGGTCAGCATTTGAATCAGTTGATCGAGATTTTGCTCTTTTGGTGAGATAAACGTAACGTCAATACCCAGCCTATGCAGACAAGTCTGCCATTCCTTTGGCTGCTTTTCAGATAAGATCATTTCTAACGTTAGAGAATTGCATTCTGTAGAGAAATTGATGTTGTAGGAAAGAATAGAGTCGACTGCTTTATCAAGTTCTTCAAACGTTCACTTGCTCTTTTGAAGCATATCAACTAATAAAGTGGCTTTACTTAAGTCCCAGTGCTGTTGAAGCAGTAGTTTTGAGATCTTAATGCCAATTGACTCTCACTCTTTTACCTCATAAGTCTGATTGAATGAATTTTGGACATGCTTTCAAATGATGATGATCGTAAGCTTAAAGATCAGTCTTTTCATGAACCCTCCGCCATCAGAATTGTGGGATATCTTTCAGTACGAATCTATAGCCATTATATATTAATATCTAGCTGCATGTTTTTAATAAATGAGGCCGAATGTAAGGATATCAAGATTTGGGGTTATTTAACAAAGTAACTAAAACTGTATTTGCAATCAACAGGAATTAAAAAGGATTTAAATATTCGTATCAGGAATTGAAGATCGAGATAGATGGTATAAATATTTAACATGGTAATAAAGCAACAATAAAAGAGGTGTTAACATATCAGGTTGCTTATGGTTTGTTTTTATACTATATAGTTTATGTAAGTTATTGTCATTACCTAAGTTATTTGTGATGTCGAGAATAAGGTGCTCTGGAAAACGGTGTTTCTCTCATAGCTCGGTTAGTTCGAATACATCTCACTCTTGATTTGATTCAATTATCTTCTTAAACAGCAACCTATAGAATAGTGAGATTTTGGATGTAATTTTTTCTTACTGCACAAGATGTGAACTCCAGTTGAGCCTGATAAGACTTGATGTAAGTTCTTCAATCTTTTTGGTTGATTTCAGCTTTAGACACTCAGCAGGCTGAGCATAGGTTCTTAGCCAAGTTTCGATCAAAAACAAATCGAACTCGCCTGATGCTCAAGTGTACCTCAAGTCAATAATTGTATTATGATCAATTTCTTTGCAGATGCTGATTATGTCTCTTATTTTGTTGATTGTTGTACCCTTGTCATATTTTATTATCCAAATCAAGTTCTCAAGAGCAAGGTCTCTAAAAACTGAAAATTCTTTGATTTGATTTTTCTGCTCGAATTCATCGATGTTTTTGATGAGGGATTCAATATCCATGTCGTCTCTTCAGTCGAGCTTCTTTATAATTGTGCTAACTAAATACTGCTTTCACATGAACCTCCAGTCAGCCTCGTCATTCGCTGGATCAGACTTTCACTTGTTTCGATACAAAATGCAGAACCTGTGTAGTCTTTCGATCGGAGGAGCATTTGGAAACTCAGGAATGTCCATATCGTCTGGAATTACTGACAAGAGCCTCTTCAGTAGCTTATCTGTGAACATATCTGGATCTGATTCGAAAATGTGAGGAAATATTGAAGCTACTTCAATCCGAATTTTAGCTTCATTTGAGTCATCTTTCACAATTTCTTTTCATTTATCAATTGAAGCACCGAATCTGAAATTATGATAAACACCAAGCTTAATTAGATTAGTTGCTTCAGATATGCTTTTATGATGATCTGACTCCAACATTTCAACAATTTTTAAATCAATCTATAAAAATGATGAAAATCAAATTCATAATTATTTTTACTTTTTGAATGTATTCTTTGTTAAGTTCTTGCGTGATGATTAAAACACCAATATACAAATGTCATTCTTCATCTGGAATATTTTTGATGTATTCTTCTATCGCTGGACTGATATCGTGCTTATCGACCATCATTTTCCTGAATAACTGCATTATTCCATTTTGAACATTTTTGTTCTTCAGTGAACTAATCAAAGTACTGAGTGGTTGTTCTGCTGTGCACATGTCTTCGTCTAAATTTACCAAATTAGCATTTTATGAATTATAGTAACTCCAATTATACTATAAATACTCTTCTTACTTTCGATAAAGTCATTTAGTTGCTCTTTAGTGTCGATTTCAGTAAGCGTGCTAATATTTACGATTTGATCACACACTCTATCCTGTTGTGCAAACTCGCTGTATTTTTTGACTTTCTTGAATAATTTAATCGTTTTGCCTAAACACCAATAAATTTCTGATTAGTAATTTTTTATTAAAAACAGCTGAATTTGTACCTTTATTTTCTGTGTATTCAAGTTTTGATAGCGCTCCCGGAGGAAACTTGACTTTGTTTGTTGCTGCTTTGTCAAACAACTTGAAAATGATACTGTTAAACTGAGCATACTTAATATTGGATGATATTAGATTCCAGTCGAGATACTTTAATAGCCGTGGATTGTTGTTGCAATAGTAATTGATCGATTTGATTCAGACTATAATGACAGCTGAGAGTCTGCATGCTGCTTAATCAACTCTTCAAGATCCTTTATCAGTGATTCGTATGTGATAAACTGAGATATGTCGCTACTGCTGTTGATATTAACAATCTCCAACACCGCATCGGTTATAGAAGACAAGCTTTGGTCTTTGCTTTTAATTATGTTAAGTTGGGAAATAAATTCACCTAAATGTACAGCAGCCTCTGGAAGCTCGCAGTTGTTGTTTCTTAGATTTATTAAGATTTCAAAAATAGACTTGCAATCTTTTTTGCTGCTTTGCGAAAGCTTGAGGAGGAGTAAAATGGTTTCTTTACTTAAAGAAGTCCCGTTCTTTGTAACCTCCACTAATACCTCCAGGACTTTAGATTGATGTGTTCCAGAAGTAAGCATGTCTTCAAGTCGACCAACAAAGTCGATAGAAACTTGCTCAAGGTTGGAGGCTGCATTTTTAATAACCTCGAATAGAACATCATCAGCATTCGAAATTCAAGCCAGTAATTTGATTAGATACTCACTTGTGAATTTTACGTTTCTTTTGCTTAAGTCGACTAGAATTTCAAGCCACAGTTGCTTTTTGTCTTCTGATGATTTACGGATTCCTTTCAGTGCATATTTGAGGATGTCTGAATTACAGTATTGATCGTACTTGTGGATCAAGTCTTTGATTATATTGATATACACTTCATTATCTTGGTACTGAGAGCAGTACATTACTACTGCATCAATAAACTGATGCGTCACAGGAATGTTTTCAGAAACAACACGAGAGATAAACTGAAGGATATATTTTACATACACATTGCTATCTTCATTCGATAACAAATACGCAACTGCATCTAGAGTACTTGTCGATATTGGTGTTGAACTGAAGTCAATTTTATTCAGTCCTTTCAGGATCTTTGTGATTTCTTTGCTATCTGAAGTCTCTTTAAGCTTGAGTAAGTTACTTTCATAGTCAATGCGATCTGAAATATCGCTTGGAATATCTCCTTCTTTCTTCAATTCCTTCAGTATGCTCAAAGCGAGTCGTCTGACATCTTGATTTGCATTATTTGAGCTCTCACTTAACAGCATCTTTAAGACTTCTTCAGGGTAATTATGACTATTGGTTTTGGTGAAATCTGCAATGACTTTTAGCAAGCTAAGCAATTGTTCGTCACTGTAAGTTCTTAAGTCTCAAAGCTTCTGAATGATGCGATAATTAATGTATTTGACTTTAATATTAGTGATTCCTTTGATCAAGAGCTTAGTGATCTTCTCACTATTTTCTTCGATTGCTCATATAAATACTTTTTCAATCTTCTCTGAGAACTTGAGCTGTGCGTAGCATAAAGAGTTAACTATTGCTTTGAACGCATTGTGCCTGATAGAGCTACTGTGCTTATCTTCCTGTATAATCTCTCATAAATGTGAAATTGTTTTGTTATCGCATGTATATTTCGAGCTTTTGACAAGTACACAAAGACAGCTCAGCGCTGACTCTTCATCTTTCCCGAATAACAACTCCTCTAAGGAACGATTATCAATAGCACCTACCGATAAGCGCGCATGTGGACTGTTCAAATTGGGCTCCTTTTTTGGCGATATTTGTAACGACTTTGAGGATATTGGGTCTGTTTGAAGACTGGGTGCCTTTGAGTCTTTCAAGCTCGTTCGATCAAAATTCATGGATGGTGGTGAAATAGTGATCTGCTTTATTCTTCTCTGAATCTTTGGCTAAGAGCTCAATCAAATCAGACCGGAATCCTTCGGTATACTGAATGAGGGACGGATAGATTTCGAGAATATGTTCTGGTAGAATTCTGCTGTTATCGCTTGAAAAGTATCAGTATCTAGATTCAAAAAGTTGAGATTTTAAATGAAGTTGGTTAATATTGAGACGAGTTTGTCACAAAATAATATTTGGTAATTTTTAAGTTATCTGTATTGATTATTGATTTTATATCATTCGTAATTAAAAAAATTAAGCCAATACTTGAGCTATATAAACTTAATTATGTAAAAGTCTTTGAAGCTCCACTAAATACTTTCATATAAAAATTAACCATCAACTTTATTTTCTTGACAAATATTAAACACAAAATTTGATGGAAATCAATGCTCAAATCTTTTTAATTTATTTCGCTGTATTTCATCATACTTACAGGAAATCCTATAAATTACCACACAAAATATTTAAAATCTCAATCCAAATCAAACTATCTAAAATATAAAAATCATACAAAATCGTTCAAGTAAATTTACTTACACTAGTTTTGCCAAATTAGCATAAACATCCTCATCTAAATTTTGTTTTTTGATAGTGCGAGTGATATTCTTCCACTCATTATCATCAATCTCAAGATGTTCGAACCCCTTGGCCTTTTTAGTGATTCCTAAGTTATTTAATTATTCTGTTTTAACAAACTGATTTACCATTATGAAGGCAGATTAATTTAATATGCATAGCCATCGAGTTATTTCTATCCTCACTGAGTACACTGTCACACAAGATCATAGCTTTTTGGTATTTGCCTTCTTTGAGATAAGACCGTGCGTCTTCTATTTTATTCTCTGCATCCACGCTCTAAAAAACCAAATCACATATATCCAGATATCCTATCAGCTAAAATACTAATCCCTTACTGGTGCGATTCCTCCATTAAGTTTTTTGTTGTAGTTAGTGAGTTTCCTTCTGATTTTGCGGGTTTCGGGATGGTTTTCTTGCTCTTTTTCTTTTTCCATTTGGATGTTCAGGCAGCCATTGAAATTCGCAGCGCACTAGAGACAGGAGTTTAGCTCATGTTGGTTTGTGCATTATGGCTCCAGCAAAGGATTGAATGGCTTGTATTAGATGAAATGGAAAGAGCACCGATAATCGATTGGGGGCTGGGGAGGACGAAGATAGATTACTTACGTTTTTATTTTAAGTCGACAAAATTTGCAGGAAACAGATCACCTGCTTTTTCATAATACTCACTTGCTGCTTTGTAGTTGCCTTTGCTATTTTCTAAGGCTCCGAACCTGTAATGAATCTTCGCCTGGATGTAGTCTAGAAGATGGTGTGAGTGGATATGGTTATGTTGATTAGGAGATAGGTATTGTCTGATGAATTTCTGATAGTTCGTTTTTTAAGATTTAATTACTAATTTAAAGGGAATTAATAATCTTTGTTTTTTGATGGATTTCAAATTTAATATTTTTGAAGCAAATATCGAGGTATCTTAAGTTCAAGTGCATCAAAATGATAAAAAATTACCTTTGTAATCATATCATATGTCAATCCACATATAATTATTGATCTTCTGCATAGTCTTTTGCAACTTTTCTAGCATCTTGTCCATATTTTTCAAAGTATCAATGGCTTTTTTAGCATCCTGTTGGTTGACTTCGTCATTAAAGGTCTCTACGAATCTATTCACGATGCCTAGACAAATTACTGCATCCACCTACTAGAAATCTGTTCAAACTGCTGCTGGTCAATCTGCTCCGTCTGGAGTCTACACACATTACCTAAATCTCCTACCAAACTGCAGTCCAGCTTTTGTTTTGTTTTACAACCCCCACAATGCCGTCCTTTAGGTCCTGAATTGGATTGGTCATGATCACTGCTGCTTTCTCCCTCTGCACTCTTGCTGTTAGCGACTTGTCTGATTTTTTGTATGTTAAGGAGTCTTTTGGGTACGAATGACCGAGGGAACTGTAACGATTGAAGACTATACTCGAGGTCGATTCGGACTCAAACTTCCATGCTCAAGATTGCATTCTAAAATATTATTCTATTTTTAAGAAGAAGAAAGGGGTTTTGGGGTTTTGGGGTTTTGGGG
>JAJLLT010029251.1:0-14939 GCA_027382605.1 Euplotes woodruffi | reverse complement strand
CCCCAAAACCTCAAAACCCCAAAACCCCAGAATTCAATATTAAATTGAGGTAACTTCTTTTTAAAAAAATATTTGATTTATATTAATCTGAGATGAGTGCAATCAGCTCTGTGCTTAATTTTGATTTTTCGCATTTCTCCTCCAATTTTTCAACAATCAATCTCACTATATTGAAGTCAGACATTGCTTTCTGCTGTGGTTAAAATGTTTAGCTTGAATCCAAACTAGTAGACTTTAACTGTAAATCTTCAATAAGACGCTTTTAATTCAACGCAAAAGCATAAAGCAAACAAAAAATGGTTATGATCACATCAATTCTATCACTGAATTAATAATTATTTGATTTTAAAAATATGTTATCAAATGTAAATTTGATAACATATTTGCGGCTCGATTTCATTGGATAGTTAATAATTTGAACTTATGCAGTAAAATTAAAGTGCTATCGCTATCATGTTGCCAATGGATTGATTGTTGCTATTAAAAACTCTCAGCGATCGAGGTTATCACAGATGTGACAAATAGTCTACCTTGTTTTGAACTGAGCGTCTGCATTTCGTCACTTAGACCCAACTCATCCTGCAGTGTAAAGCAAAGCCGTACCTTGAGTTTTTCGGTCCACTTAGCAAAATTTGTTACTGTATATGCAAATTTGTTGAGCTTCTTTTCAGATTTGATTTTGAATAACCGACTGATGATTTTGTCGGTAATTTTGCGTTCTAAACTGTTTAATTGCGCACTTACTGAGCATCAGCTCCGATACTGCATCTTCGACTTCACTTCTACGGTACTCGAACTCATCTGAGTTTCCCAGGTCGATCGTGTGTTGCTTGCCTTCTTCATTAATTATGGGTCTATCTGCTCTGTTGAATTTTTTGTAGGCAGGGCGCAAGATCGAAGTGATCTGCTTGTTCCTGACTAACTCTTTGGCTCATACATCAATGATGTCGTCAGTCTGTTTGTCAAGCGTGCTTGCAACCAACTCAAATATTGAATCTGCAGGATTGTTGTTGCTTTTGACCCACTTTCACTTGTACGCAGAATTTGAGTTGTAGCTCACAATTATTGGATTGCCTCTGAAGTGTGCTCCGATGTTTTCGTGCATCTTTTGGTCTTTGATCATCTGGATTGGACAACTAAGCGCATGTGACAGTAAAACCAAATGTAGCAGGTTTCCGTTTGGATCAGCCTCCATATCGCCTTTGAGCATCTTGAAAGTCTTTGAATCTACGAGAGTCAGCAAATAATGGCTTACAATCAAGCTTATCTTGCTCAATTTCTTCTCCAAATATTAGACTAGTAATGTCAGTGTACTCAGCGTCTTTTTGCTCGAGTTTGTTAAGCTTTTGGTTGATTCTGTCATTGGTGGCTTTATATGCTTTACTAAACTTCTTTTTAAATTTTGGGTCTTCAGCTGTTGTTAGATCTAAACATTATAAAGTTACGCTTTTATTTACCATCAAGCTTGAAACTAATTTTGTCAAGTAATTTATTCAGACACAATCCCTGCATTTCTTTTGAAATATCTAGTGCTCTGGATTCGTCTATATAAAAAGCAAGTTTAATCTAATTGAAAATTCACTAATTTTTACTTACCTCTAACAAGCTGACTGCTAGATTTAGTAATTTTTGTTATCAAAGGCATTAATTTCTTTAAATTTTCTTTTTCTTCGGGAGTTCATTTCTATTGATTAAACTTGCAAATTACTATTTTATCAATTTGCGGTAACTCATTGATCAAGTACGGGTACTTTTTACTGGTAAGCTTTTGTTGAACTAACAAATCCAAGATCTGGTCTGCCTCCTGTAAGACTGTAAGTAAAGCCAACATACAATAGTCAAAGTCAGTAAGATTATTTAGTCTAAAAAACTCAGATATATAAAATGCGAACTCTGATCTTCATTAATGAGCAAATAACTATCAAAGCAATTTTTAATAACTCGATGAGTTCAAGCAGGATGACCGACTTCACTTACGCGTTGGTTGAGTAGGTAGTCTCTTTTGAGGATAAATCTCAAATCTGGAATTTTATCGTTGACTGTCTGAACTATTTCTTTAATGCTCTTTGAAATCATTTGTATGTAGTCTAAATACATCAAAATTAACAATTATTAATATAAAATGGTAAATTTATGATTAAATATTAATTAATACAAACAAATAAGCTAATCTGAAAATAAACTCTATCTTAATCATAAAAAATATTCAAATACTAGATTTATATTGATTTACATCAATCACTAAAACAAAAGATTTAATTTTTTGTATTAATTAAATCCAAACTGATTTTTTATATTCTCCTGATGAATATATTTTATTAGTAATTAAAATAATCAACTCCAAATAGCCTTGATTTATTTAGTTATTAAAATATTTGAAATACCCAATACTAAACTTGCGATAACATCTATAAGAACTGAAAAATCTGTTTTCTCCAATAATTCTATTTTAAATCGTTTAAAATCTATCTCTCAATCGAATGCAGTCTTACCAATAATATCACCATAAATTGCGAATTCTTTTAAAAATTCCTCAACATTCCTATTATCAAGATGCTTCTGCGCAATATCTTTGGTATTCTGGTCTTGAAGCACATTCCGGATTTTAGTGGAGATATTATCGATTTGGTTGAGAATCAGCTGATTGCCGCAGACTGACTGTTCAACACTGTTGTTCAGCCTATCAAGACTCAGTCAGATCTTGGCCTATAGAATCCAATTAGCATTGCCAGCTCAGATCCACGTGACCATTACAACAGCATATTTACAGCCTCACACTGGGGTTGGTTTGGGATATCTGATGGATTAAAAATGCAAATATTCGTGGTTTTATATATGATCCTGAGGACTGTAGGAATTAGGGTGGGACGGTAGAGGGGAGGATTTAAATTATGGTAAGGTGGATAAGGGTTATTATTGAGCTTTTGGAATTTGTTTTTAGGTGCAAAAGGAGAAATTATTTATTTTTGAGATGGAATAAAATCAAGGAATATGGTATAAAAGCACCTTTTTATTTGAAATGGTAATTTTATTGATGAATAAGGGTAAAAAACTTATTAGATTTGTATTTATGTTTTATAGCACGCTTTTGGTTTAAATAAAATTACAAAGTATAAATAGGATAGTTAAGGGACTTATATTTATTACCTTTTCTCATACAATCATTTGGTTAATCTAAATATATTGATTAAACCAAGTTTCCTTACTCAACATATTATCGTTTTTGAAATTGAAGATTCTTTATTTAACATCTTTTTGATGTACTTGATAATTTTTCTTACATTTTCTAAAAAATGAATCATTAATGATTTCACAAATAGTTATCAAGATTAGATATATCAAGAATCACTCAAACGAATAATACCAGATATCTTTTCTTCTTCATTTTTGAGCTGATCAATATTAGCATTTTCAATAAATTCTTTTCATTCTTGAAGAACAACTTGTTTTCTTTGGTTTATAATCTTTTTAGCTTCTTGTTCCATATCAATTTTCGGTTCATTTTTGTCTTTAGACTTATTCCTTTGCAAATCAACAGCTGCAGCATTGACCAGATATTGTCCTTTGTCTTTCATAAAGCCTCCAAGACCTCTCAAAATTGCTCCTCCAAACGATGTCTCAGAGGTTTTGGCGATTGCCTTGCCAATATAAGACATTCCAAAGTTTAGCATTCAAGCGCCGATCATTCCAACCTTATCGAGTCCCCACTTTTTCCAGTCAACCGGTTCTCCAGTAATAAGCGAGCTGACTCCTGTGAATACGTCTGAGATTCCAGACATAATCAGTGTCTTTCCAATCGTTGGTGCGAGGGCGCCGAACGATGCGCAGCAGAGCACTGCTCCTGCAATAATTTGAACCAAACCAACAACGACCATGAGAATTCCTCCACATCCTTTATCTTTCTCTGGTTTTTTAACAGCGACAATCTTTTTGAGATCTGGAAGACCCGATTCGCTATACTCTTCAGCAGCTTCCTTTTCATCTTTGTGGTCATTGAATATGCTAACTAAGCTCTGGCTGCCACCGATTTTCAAATCGTGGGTATTAGGATCGTATTTCTGGATCACATCGATATTTTCTTTAATATTTCAATTGATCACTTCAAGCACACCGATCTTGGCTCCAATTTGCTTAGCCATGCTGGAATTCTGGCTTTCGGCAAAGTTATCCGTCCCTTCTTTCATCATATATTGGAATAGTGCCGACTTGACTTGTGGGACTATATATTTTCATTAGCTTATTAAGCGTTTGCAAGCACAATCAGCAAAAAGTGTTTGTCTTTAAATTTGCTGATGTTAAAATATGTAAAATATGCAATTTTCAAGCTTAAATTTAGTTGACTATATAAATAAATCTCAAGCATTCACAAGAACTTGCAAATCAGTATGTAAATATCAGATTATGTTTGTATTACTTAAGTTTTCTTGGATCGTCTGGCTGGCCTGCTTTAGTGTATCTATAGCTTCATCTCGTTGTCCTTGGCTACACGATTACAATCCTCAGTTACCTAAGCTGTTTGTTTGCTTCAACTATCGATGTTGCAAGGTTGTACTTTGCTGGAACTGAAAATACCTTATCTTGCTTTATCGCTGTCTTATACCTACAACCTGCAGTTAGAATATGGCAGCATGATGAAGAGGAAATAGTAGCATAAGGTGATTATTTAGTTGACTGAGACTCCAAATTGGGTGAAATTAGACTACTGCTTACCTCTGAATCGCTTTGCTATGGTCATTGTTTCTTGCGTGATCTAGTCCTTGCTGAGTAGCATGCACAGGGTTGTTCGAAGTAGCTCCGCTATGCGATTTTTCTTTAAATGCTTTAAACTCAGTTTTTATTTCTTTAAGCTCTATTTTCTTTTCTTGCTGAGATATCTCATCTATTTAGATTTTGATTATTTAAGATAATTTGTCGTATTTTATGATTAAAATATTTAGATAAAAAAATTTAACCGATTAATAAATATTGTTAAGATATAGGAGATAGGATTGTTGAGTATTATTGGCAAAATATTGGGCTTAAAAGGATTGTTTTTTCAACATAGATTTAATGCCTGTTTTAATTTGTATACTTACATCATTCATCTTCCATTTGCTTCATCACAGCTTTGACTCTTCTCTTTATAATCCCGATATTCATAGGTCTTTTGAAATTTTCAACTACTTCTCTGTCAATTGGGGTATCAAGAATTCTATATGAAGATTGTTACTATTTTTTATCATTGTACTTTTTATTAAGTAAGATTGATATTGACTGGCAGAGTAGTCAAAAGAGAACTTACATTTTATTGAGCTTTGACTCGTTGATGTCTTCTTTTCTACATGAAAAATACTTGTTGTTCTCTCTTGCAATAACTATGTTCGCGTCCGGGTTGTTGCTCACTTTCTCAACTATTGGAGCATCTAGCTTTGGGTCGATTATGATAATATTTGAGTTCAGTTGACTTGCAACTGACTTTATCATCTTATTGTCGTTTTCTTTCCATTTTGATGATTCGGAATAAGTCTTTACAAACTCAGCTTTCTGTTTTTCTAAAATAAAGCAGTTAGATTGTATTCAAACAATCAAAAATGAATTTTATAATAAAGCTAGTTCAAATCTCAGAAATATTTTTGTCATAAAGCAAGTTTGTCCAACTATCTTTACCCGTTTTCACATTAAACAATTCTGGATTTGCTACAATTCCGATAATTCCTTTTTGCTTAATCTCTCTGATCCCAAAATTCTTATATTGTGGTACTGTCTGCAGTTGATGTTGAATTGCTGGAAAGAAATTGTCTGCATTTTGTGATACTTCATATGCACAGTATCCGTAGTCAAAACATTTCGGCTGCACGTTTTTGACCATCTTTTCTTTATTTCTGCTGCTTACTATGCTGATACGACTTTTGAAATAGTGCCCAGTTTTCGATAACACCTTTGCGATGGTTCCTGTCATTTATAGACTTTTGGTCTTGAACAATCAAACTTGAAAAGCATTTAAAGACTTCATCTTTAATAAAAGTATCATTCAGGTACTTATTTTTGACTTCGATTTGTCTGTTTAGCTCAAGATCGTCCCTCAGCTTTATTATATCAGAATCATCTGATATTGATCTTCCAAGCAGACCTTGAACTTTGCTTCTGTTCAGTACCAGCTGACAAGTTCCCTTTTTGCCTTTACGTGCAGACCTACCATACGCTTGATCTTGGATCCTTTGGTTTCTTGGCAAGAAAGTAACGATGACATGAAGTCCTCCATTCATCTCAACATTTTCGGTTGTGTTGATGTCAGTTCCCCTTCCTGCAATATTTGTTGACACAACTATTTTGCCTGAATCTATGCTCGCAGGTACATTCTCCTCATCTTTTCTATATAGTTTCAGATGATAATTGCTAAATAATTGTTAACATACCCTGTTCAAATAATGAGGTCTCTGTTAGGGAAGTTCTTTTCCAAAATCCTTTCTTGAATTTTTTCTGCATAAGCTATGGCTTCATTGATAATAAGAACTGCTCTTCCTTTGCTGGCTTCGGTGATTGAAATATCTGCAACTTTATCTTTCCAATCATATTCTCTGTCGCACATAACATGTGCTACTTCTTTGAGTTGCTTCTTTTTGTAAGTCGGCATAAACCCAATGCTGATGTCGTAGACTTCCTTCAGCAAGGTCTGTGAGTCTTCTGTCCCGATGGTTCCAGTAAGCCCATAGAGCCTTGTTCCGTATCTTTTGAAAAATCCAACGTTCGACACAAAGCTAGTCACTAAGCTCTCAGGTGTCACTTTGATGTTATGCTTTATTTGCAGAAATTGGTGGAGCCCATCAGAAAGCACCGTGTTTTTCTGAATTGTGCCTGTATTTTTATCGACAGAATATAAATGCTCATTTCCATCTTTTTCTTTCTCAATAATGTAATCAACGTTCTCTCTTAATCAGCACATTGCTGCATAAGCTGACTTTGCCCAACATCTTGATTGACCTAGAGCGAATTTCTTTAAGTGTTCCGGAATATCAAATCTCATATTATCATCTGCATTCTTTTCCTCTTTAATGACACCTTTTAATGCGATTGTGAGAAGGTCAGTAGTGAATTCTTGCTTATCGTAGACAACTCAAACATTGCTTTTATATTGTTGCTTCTTTAGTAGCATTTTGCCATCTTCGTCTTTGACATCTTCATTGAACCACAAAAGTTTTCCGTCTTTTTCTTGAAAACGACTATTGAACTGCAGCAAAATATTCCATCAATTAAGCAAAAGGCCAACAAGATATTCGAAGCCAGGCATCGGACCTGAAAGCATTGTGATGTGTCTTGCATCGTCAATCAGCATATTGTCGACTTCATCGATAATTACTGTGTCGT
Organism: Euplotes woodruffi; assembly: GCA_027382605.1. NCBI lineage: Eukaryota > Ciliophora > Spirotrichea > Euplotida > Euplotidae > Euplotes > Euplotes woodruffi. Next base: position 7,595 of record JAJLLT010029251.1, on the reverse strand, counting down.
ATTGTCTATCGCCTCTGGTATTTTGCAGTTCAAACTCGTGTCTCAGTAAGTCGCCTTCAAAAGCGCCTGGACTTCCATACACAATATTTTTGGAATAGCACTCCTTGGTTCCTGATGATTTTTCTTTGTTATCCGCAACGGAGATACCAAACACTGAGTAGAACTCCTGCATTTCCTTTGCGTCTCTTTCTGCAAGATGGCTAGCACTAGTAATGATGTCAACGGTGTGGCCTTGCAGTCACTTTAAAGTCGCAAGCATGGCGACGATAAGCGATTTGCCTTCACCTGTTGAAACTTGTATTAAGAGTCCATTATCACTTGTATTTATCATAATAAGTACGGTTATTATCTGAGTGAATCTTGGTGGATACCCATATAAAATTTGGCAGACTGTTATGATAACCGAAATAGCCTCTCTAATCAGACTCTTTTTATCTTTTGCTTCTGATTGTCTGAACTTATTTGCCCACTTTAAGACCATATTTTTGTCCCAGTTTGAAATATGCTCTTCTGTTTTCATAATTTGAGACTTTACAAGACTATTAATTTTTAGAACATCAGACTTAATACGTGTAGCGTACGCTCTGATATCTTCGCTTTCTGGATTCATTTTAACTACTTGTTCAATTAGTTCATCTAGCGACTGTTCTTTTGGCGCAATAAACGTCGTTTCAGTTCCGAGTTTGTGCAACAGTACACTCCATTCTTCTGAACGACTGTTATCAATAATCGACTCAAGTGTAGTTGACTTAAACTTAGTCAAGTTGCAAATATCGTAAGAGATAATCATATCCAAAGCCTTATCAATATGAGTGAAAGTTCATTTATCTTTAACATCGTACATCAACCTTATTATCGAGTCAGTGTTCCATTCGTCATTTGCGAGTAGTTTGGAGAACTTCAGCCCAATAATTTCTCGTTGATCTTTACTATAGTTACCTGAAAATACCTTGTTAACCTCTCTCACAATAATTAGTGCTGATAGCCTTAATCTCAATGCTTTTATAAAGCTAAAATTATTTTTGGAGTCATTTAAATCTATATTATTTGCATGTTAGCTTATTTATTCCTCAATCATATTTTTAATTCATCAATAATGATCAATCAAGCAAAAGATATTTATACTTTCTAAATGAACATTAAGCATTACCGAGGCTAGATGATATTTTGAGAATTGATTCTTCAGCGATTTGGTAAATCTTTCAGAACTCAACAAATTCGAATAAATTTCAGTCTCCCTCTGTATCGATGATCTTGCCGACGAGAACTCTATAAAACTCGTTGTTGGTAAGTCGTAGTTAATTCAAAGCAGCAAATACTTACTGGATAAAGTACGAGCTCCACCGTTGTTCGAGCATTTTAGATACAAGATCCTCGATGGCTTTGTTAGTGTGCAAATTGAACCTCTCGTTCGCCTTGACATTCTGCTTAAGCCATGTTTCTATTAAGAACCTGATGTAGTCCGTGCTTGTGCAGATATATCTCAGATTGATTATCATTTTCTTGTCGATGTCCCTTCACATTCAAATAATATTGTTAATGTTAGTCAACAAAGGCTGGCTGTCGCATTTCAGAATGGACTGCAGACATTCAACAGCAAAATCTCGAAAAGTTCAAAATCCACCAACGTTATGAATGCTTTCAAATTCGTGTATGTTTTGGTAGAAAGCTTCTTTGGTTACTATATCTTGACAGCCCGACTCTTCGATGACAACTTGGAGCAGAATGTCTCTGCATACTTGCTTCCAGTAATCTTCCTTCATAACGAAGTCGAGAGGACGCTCGTTTCTGTATAGAATTCAGAACCTGTGAAGTCTCTCAATTTCACAGGCATTTTTGAGTTCTGGGACATTTTCGTTTTCAGGAATCAACTTCAGCATGCTCTTCATTAGCTTCCGATCTGGCTTGATTTTCAGAGCTTCGTAAATGTGAGGGAATACAGAGGCTGCCTCAACTCGGTGAACCAAACTTTCTGATTCATCTGATATGATTTCTTTTAACTTGTCTTCTGCATTCTCAAACCTGATCTTATGGTAAGCACCAAGCTATTAAGGTTGTTAGATGATCAACTTTTAAGCGAATTATTTAACAAATTATTACCTTAATTAGGTTGGCTGCTTCGACTAAGTTCAAGTCAATTAGTTCTCTCAGTTTTGCATCGATCTGTAGATGATAAGAAATTTTTTTACGTTTTGTGATAGAATTAGTTTTACTTTAAGCTAACCAAATTGATAATATTTACATAGTGAATTTAATTTACTTACTTTTTCGATGTATTTACTATCTAGGTCTTCAAAAACAATAAGCGCACCAATAAACAAATGTTGATCTGTCTCTGGAATGTGCTTAATGTATTTCTCAATACATCTGTGCACGTTTAGCCTATCAGCTATTCATTTCTTAAGGAAGTTCATAATTGGAAGATTGACTTCTTTGTTTACTAAAGAGTTTGCTAATACTTTAAGCTGCTCTTTATTTTCTCACATTTCTTGGTCTAATAAATGTGCGTTATTTAGCAATCTTACTTTGAATGAAGTTTTCTAGTTGTTTATTTAGTCTTGATTTCTTTGATGGTTTTAACACTAATCATTTCCTCTCACACTTGATCTTGAATAGAAAACTCGCCTTGATATTCTTTTACTTTCAAAAATATCTCCACAACTTTGTCTATATATAAAATCGTGATTATGTGAAACTTAAGACCAGAACTACCTTTATTTTGGGATCCAGCAAGTAGGGCTCACACTCCTGGCTCGAATTGAATGCGGTTTTTGGCTGCTAGACTAAATAGCTGCAAGACTGCATTCGATTTAAATGGATATTTGATTGCTCTTGCTATTGCGTGCCAGTCGAGAGTTTCAAAGTATTCTATTGGAATTTTCTCCAAAATATCGTCTTTCAGCAAGTCAACTTGAACCTTTAAGTAAAGATTTTAAATCAAATTTTGGAAGGAAACGAAATTAATTTTGATGGAAATAAAGACTTCAGATAGAATTTAAGATGTGAGCATATTTTTATGAATCATCTTTATATGTGATTGCAGTAGGAAATTAAATTTTTGATTTTTAAAGTGGATTGCATGAAATATATGTTGCAGGTTTATCAATATTGAAAATTTTATCTGATTTGGATTAACTTACCTCGTTTTCATCGAAGTTATCTTCTTTGTACAAAATATTAATGCCTTGAATGAAATCTCCAAAAGCTTTGGCTTCATCTGGAAGCTTGTGTCCTCTGTCTCTCAAGTTCATAAATATTTCAAATATCAATTTTGAGTGTGTAGTGTCCTTCTGAGAATACTTCAGGAGATTCTTGATTAGCTTATCACTTATTTTAGCTGACTTTTTCGTTACTTTAACTAATACTTTTCAAATATTGAGTTGATACTTTTTTGAGAAGAATAATTCACTAATCCTGTTGATGAACGCACTACTAACCTCGTTGAATTTTTCGACTGAATTGCAAATGACTTTAAATACACTATTTTCGTTTTCATTTTTTGCAATGTCAAGAAGTTTGCTGAGGTAGTCCTCACTGATGTTTACATTCCGCTTGCTTAAGTCTGACATAATTTTAAACCACAAACTCTGGATGTATTCTGAAGATTGTGATAGTGCCTTCAGAGCATACTTCATGACCTTTGGATTGTTGTACTGATCGTACTTTTGGATGAACACTCGGAGCAACTCAATATACTTTTCGTAGTCTTTATATCGCTTGTACTGAGACATGACACCGTCAATAAACTCGTGAGTTACTCTTATATTGTCATCGTTTAGTTTGCTGACGAACTTTATCACAGAGCCGACATATTCGTCGTTATCTTCATTTTTCAAGAGTACAAGTATTGTATTGAGTAAGCTGACCGATCAAGGAGTCGAACTGAAGTCTGTTTTATAAAGTGCCTTTAATTTGCTTTTGATCTCCTTACTATCACTCGATGTATTTAGTACCATCAACTTGTTTTCAAGCTCAATATAGTCAATAATTTTTTGAGGCATATCATGATTTCTCTCTTTTAGTGAAATGAGCAGCTTAACTCAAGTCCTTCTGATACCTTCGTCTGAATTGTCAGAACTCTCGCTTGCAAGTCTTGCTATCAACTCTTGAGGTACGTCATTGTTACTTTTGACGTAGTTCTTCATGATTTTGATCAACTTAATCAGATACTCTTCAGTAAAAGTATTGATTGATGATAAGCGAGTCATCACCGAATACGGAATATCATCGCTGTTGATGCTGAGGAGGCAAATTAATGTAATTTCAATCATTTTAGAGCTATTCTCAGTAATTACAGAAATAAAAACATTTTGAATACTTCTTGAAAGCTTTTGAGCCCCATTAATGATTAAATAAGCAATACACCTGAACGCTGAATGCCGGATAGATATGTTTGATCGGTCTCCAGTAACGATTTCTCACATTTCTTCAGTAGTTTTCTTCGCTATGCTAAATTTAGAATACTGAATGAGACTAGCGAGTCATTCAAGCGCTGCTTCTCTTTCTTCTGCAAACACGTGGTTTTCTAAATAAAAGTTATGACGATTAAAAGTGCGCAATTACCGATGATCTTGCATATATTCTCTCCGAATTGAACTCCTTGTTCTGATATATTATTGACCACTTGGATTAGATTTACTTTGTCTGGTGAGGGTTTAGCCTGAAGCCTTTCTAGCTCATCCTCTCAGAAAGCATGTATTTTCGTCAAATACGCTTCAGCTGTATTATCCTTTGAGTCTTTCGCCAGTATTTGCAATAATTCAGTTCGATTTTGAGCTGAGACACTGATCAATTCATCAAAGATCTCCAAGACAGCATCCGTCAGCTTATTTCCAGCTGTAGAGTAGTGATATCTAAAGTTAGAGTTAGTGCTTATTATACAATTGAGAAGCTTACATAAAAATTGCGAAGTGATCAAAGAACGCTTCATTTGGCTTTTGCTTTTTTATTCACTTAATGAGTCTGCGCATTTCTTTATCTGTCATTCAAAATGATCCTTTCTCTATATCACAGATTAAATATATTAGGATTTTAATTGTTAATTTGATGGCTATTTATCAACTTTAAACTGATGTGAGAGCAGAAATTGCTATAATGCATAATGATTAACTATCCTTTAAGTCAATTGTAACCTATATTGATATACTTGCAATACATATATTGGATAAATGCAATTAGGAAATATACAACGCATACATCTTCATTTGTATACAAGATAATAAAATCCTGACATAACTCTGATTTTAAAAAGGATTTGTTTATTTATATTCACAACATAAAAATAGTCATATTTTTAAACAATAAGTAATCAATATTTGACGATTTTAGGCTTAATTTATCAACGAGATCGAAGTTGATAAACTTAGTAACTAAAGCTGTAGGTGAAGTACTTTAAATTAACTATATCTAATACGATTAAACTATGAAGTTTTATTAATAAAGTTCTTTTGTAGCTTACCAAATCCTTTTGAATTTGTCTTGATTCCTAAACAAAGATAAATAGTCTTCATTAATTTTATATTTAGCATATGCAACAGTACTAAATAACAAAGTTAAGCTGTACCATTATTCAGTGCAATTAATTTGACTAAGAGTGCGTTGTCATTGCTAGGATCAACACGAAGAACTTTATCTGCATAGGCCAAAGCTTTAATATACTTCTTCTCGTTCAAGTAAGACACAGCATTGCTGTAGTCAAGGTCAACTCGCTCTTTTTCCTAATTGGATTTATTAAGTTTCAAAAGGGCAAAGCGATGATAAACAATAAAACTACCTTAATCTGACCATCAGATGCTTGATCTCCCTCGAGCCCTGCCACTTTGTTTCTAATTTCTCTTGCCTTCTGACGTTCCCCATTCTCATCAAGTTCTTGTGCAAACTGCCTTGATGCAATTTTCAAGTATTTTAAAGTCTACAAAATCAACATGGCTTGACTTACAAATTTCCGATGTTCCAGGAACCTGACTGGACATTTATCATAAGCTTTTTGGAGGCAAATTACAGCAGTTTTGTAGTCTTCAGCTTTGAAACTGTCCTCCGCGCGGTTGTTGAGAATTTGGTGTTGAAAGAAGTCTAAGTAAATCATTAACTCGTTGATATTAGTAGATCATGATTAATTTAGTGGATAGCTGATTTAATATGACTACAATTATTAAATTCAATTTAAAAACAAAAACAAACATGTCATCGACCGATACTAAGAAAGAAGAATTCTGGAAGCAACTCCATTAAATCGATAGAGCACCTAAAGTTTGCTCAAGGAGCTGGAACTGACTGAAGCAGAGTTACAGCTTCGTCAAATTGAGATCATGCTGTTTTAATAGGCAAGTAATTGATTAAAGTTAAATTCATATCATAGTTAAATTTGAATATTCAATTCGGTTGATTAGTTCTAAACTAGTCTATCTACTTTCTTTCCTCCAACACAGGCGCAAGTATGTAACAGCCTGCGATTACAAGTAAATCTTAAGTACCTTTGTAATCGAGATAGAAGTCGATGTAGTCGTAGTTCTGCAGCCGGTCGATTAGTTGCTTGAAGTTGTCTAATAAATCCTGGACCTTAGTCAAGTCTTTTTCCATCTGCTGTTTTAAGCTTTCTTTGACTGCTGCTGTTTCTTTTGAAGTCAGATCTGGCTGCTCGAATTCTGTGATGCAGGTCAGCAGAGAAGTGAATGAGACTTACTGAGATTTATGATTGATTTGATTTGGTCTAAATCGAGGTCAACATAAGTGGGTTGGTGGGGTTTGATATAAGTGGTCGGATTTGATTTTTAAAATGAAAAATTTGATGGAAATTTAAGTTAAAGTGAGTTTTAGTGGATAATGAGGCTGTTTTAGTTATGAAAATCTAACGAATTTAGAGGTCAAGAAATTTACAGATTTTTAAAAATTAGAATGAAATAATGAAGCGGTTTGAATGTATTGCTCTTACTTATAATATTGTTTCGATCTGCAGGAGTAATGTCTTTGTTTGGATATCTATATAGTTTTTGATTAAATTGAAGGAAAAATATGGAAAATTCTATTTTTAATGCATATAATACAAAGTTAACAGAAGAAAAGCAAATCAAGTGATCTAAATTTTAAAACATATATGTATCGAGCAAAATAGCTTTTAGCAAATGAAATTAATAAAATTAGTTTTTTAATAAACAAATATTACACTTTTCATCCATCATTAATAACTCTTCAAAATTCATTAAAAATCCTCGACCCTTAATTTTCTTACCTCTCCAGTATATATTCACCATTCTCATCGTTGCATCTAACAACCACAACTTCTTTCGCAAGCCTATTCAAATCCTGTTCACCTGCGACATGCAGTTCCCAGTCCTGATCTGCAACCTTCGCCGTATACTTAATTCCATCTTGCTCTCAGACCCTAAAAGATCATTCATAACCTTACGCTTGCATCTGGTCATTCTTGCCATCATTCTGCTGATTCCCTTTCACAGTGACGACCCGGTCAAAGACAACCTTGGTCTGGTCACTCTGTGCATCTCTGGCCTTCCACGCAGTATTGTGCATCATTAAATTTATTATATTTCCAACCACAACCAAAAATAATGGGGTTTTGGGGTTTTGGGGTTTTGGGG
>JAJLLT010029099.1:0-11051 GCA_027382605.1 Euplotes woodruffi | reverse complement strand
AACCCCAAAACCCCAAAACCCCAAAACCCCGTGCTATGAAATTACAATTGAAATTTTTAGATTTTACTGATTATGCTTCGATGTGCTTTCTCAGAAGTGGTGGTGTCACTAATTTTGATATGAACTTCCTCTTTCCTGCGAAGTTGTCTGGATTCGTAGCCAGTCTCTTTGCTAAGAACACCTGCACGACGAGAGAGCTCAGTTCCCAGACGATCAAGTCGATTAGGTAGATGGTGAGCACGATCAAGCCCCAGTCGTAGAACTCTGATCCCATGTATTGTGTCAATAGGAATATTGCGAGGTGGGTCGAGAATACGAATAGGAAAGCAATGATGTATCCTAGAATTGTGATTGCGACCATTCCTCTCGACTTAAGCACCAGTTCAACGAGGAACGCAGTTAGTCTTGCAATAATGAAGCAGATCAGGATCGATACGCAGTAAGCTCCAGCAAGGTTATTGTTTAAGCCATAAGTGATAATTCCTGAGAATGTCCACATCATCAGAAGAACGATGATGTTGACAGCTCCTCTTGCAATTCTTGAGAGATCTTCGTGCTCGGTTGTGAACGGAGTGATTAATCTGTACTTAAGTACAAATCCAGTCCAGAATCTCTTGCAGAATCCTTTTGTATGGAACTCTGGGATCATATGATTCGAGTGGACACTATTTTTATCAAAGCTTGATGCCTGCTCGACTTTATTGTCTTTAGTTTCAATCGGGTGAACAACAACATTTGTTGTATCCAATATTTTCATATGTTTGTTCTTTTTCCTCATCACAAGGCCAAAGATGAAGACGGCAACGAAGTAGAAGTCGATGACAATTAGCAAGTACAGGACGTAGTTTGCATAAATTCTTGTCCACCAGTCGCTTGCGCTACTTAAAGTTCCAATTGAATAGCTGAAGCTAGTATTATGCTCAGACTGCATTGTTGTTCCATCAGAGGACACTGAGCATCCGCTAACAGAGTTGAGACCGTCAGAGGTATTCAAAGACGAGCAAACTTCAGCCTGGTTACTATTCAAAGTGCTTGAGCTTGGGCAGTTGATTGAGAAATCTAAAGTCTCGCCATTAAATTTTGTGATGTCCAGCTTGGTTACTGATAGCTGGCCCGAGGTATCTGTTTCAGTTGACGATGCACAGTAGAAAGACACTTCCATGCTTGGGCCCTCTGACTCGATTTGCGAGAAATCTGAGTTTGATAGACCCGTAGATGTTGAAGTGCTTGATGAGCTTGCGGTCGAAGGCTTTGTCAAGTCGCTGATTCCTTGTGAATCAGCTGTCGACGTCTTAAATTGAGAACTATCAGAGGATGAGACTTTTGCATTTGGACTCATGTTACTCGTAAACGTCACCATTGCCATTACTGATTTGCAAGTCGATGTATATGAGGAGATCGAGTTGAGAGATGGGATCTTAACTGAGCAGCCGTTTGTACTTGTTGATCTCGTTATTGATTTTCCGCCTTGAGCCTTGTACTGAGCTAGTGATGATGTTGTTGCAGTTGATTCAGAGGTTGTTACTGTACTTGCTGCCGAAGGATCAATAGTGCCAGTTAATGCTTGAGCATCTGTTGAAGATGTAGTTGGTTTGTAGTCTGATGAACATGGTCATGGGAAATTAATGGTGGTTTGTTGACCTGCCGAAGTCGAATCCATTGATAACTTTTTGTAAATAATTGTCATTCCTTTTAATGCATTTGTCTGAATCTCACCATCGTAGAGTGCAGCCATAGTTGATTTAGATAATTCGTCAAGTATAATCATAAAGCTTCTCTTATATTGTTCGTATTCAAGGCTAGTTATCAGGTTTTTGTTGTTATTAACTCCATCAGTAATTTTACTCAGAGTGTTAAGCATATTTTTACTATCAACTTTACTAATCTGGTTCGTAGTTTGAGCACCGCTTTTCGGAACGTTTTGCTTAATACTAGCTGCTGTTGTTGTGCTATCTGTTGCTGCTAAAGTTGTGGTGCTTGTGGTTGTTCCAAATAAAGTCTTAAAGCTGTTAGTAACAGATGTAATGCCAGCTGAATCAAGTCCTCCTTTTTGTATGACATCTGAAGCAGTATCAAGTTTACCTATAAAGTCTTTCTTCGATTGGGAATCAGTACTATCAACAGTTGAGGATGTAAGGTCAGTAACCATTTTGCTTGTTATTGATTGAGCAGTTGTTTTATCCATATATCCGAGCAATGGTTTATTTGACATCAAGTCAGCCATTAGATCACTACTTGAGTAAGATGCTGAAGAAGCGCGTGATTTGAGTTTATCATTTTCTGTTGAAGCTTTTGTTGTTAGGTCAGATCCAGAATATTTTGACATCTGCACAGTAACGGTAGAAATTCCAATGTCTCCATTAATTGGTGACCTACAGTATACTTTAATGTTTGTGTAAGTGCTCTGAGTATCAACTGGGAATTTAGTCGAACTGAAAGAAACAGTAGATCCACCAGAAACTGATAAAGGACTTGTTGATAATGACATCAGACCTTCTGAATTTGAAGAATCGATAATTCCATAACTGCACTTTACTGCATCAGATCCTGAGTTAGTTACACTGACTACAAACGAAGTGAATTGGTCACCTGATGTAGGAGTTACGCTTGCAGTCACGGATACGGAGCTTTGAGTAGTAAATGACTGCTTTGCTGTTCCGGTAATTGTCGAGTCGGTCTTTGAGGTTGCAGTGCAGCTGAATGTATACGAGGTTCCTGAGCTTAGGCAGTTCGCTGTGTACTTGATGTTATCAGTATTTGTGGTGACGCAGCTTGATGTCACTTTGCTTCCGCTTGAGTCAAGCAGGCTTAATGTATATGTCACATCTTGGGGCTTGATGCTTTGGTTTCTTGGTTTACAACTTAGGAATCCTGATGTCGTAACATCAACATACTGTCCTGGGTTAAAATTAAATCCAATGTCAACAGCTGTAGTAACACCTGCGGGAGCTGTAATCAAGTTAAATGTCTTAGACCTTGTTGAACCACTATAGGCAACAGTAATTCCAATCGAATAACAAGTGTCGACTTTCAAAGTATTTGCAGGGATTGTAAATGTTTTGGTAGAGTCTGTGAAATATGAACTTAACGTGAGATCTGAGTTATCAGCCTTAGTGCACTTTCCTCCATTTCATAGAGTACACGAGAATGAAAGCGCAACTTTTGTCAAGTCTTCAACATTTTGGAAATCGTTGAGTGTAAATGTGTAGCTTACTTCTTTTGAGGCAAGTGTATAAGGGGGGATTCCTTTTGTTTTCAATTCTGGTTGCTTCACAATAAACTGCAGTTCAATATAGTACTCTTTTGTTTTGGTTCCAGCAGATGCAACAACTTTGAGTCTATATTTTGTAGTGTTACTGAGTCCCTTTGGAATAGTCTTTCCGCTTTGTATCATTTCAGCAGTCGCTGTGGTATCTGCCCAAGTATTTACTCCAGTCATTTTTTGAAGAGTAATTGTCGATGTCGGAGATGTGGTCGTTGATGATGCACAGTTTGTGTAATCAAAGAGGAATGAAACGTCTTGAGTCTTTGATGGGTCATATATTATTTTGTCAGGTTGATTCTTCATGGAAATTTCACTTTCTCCAGTCGAAACGGTTACTTCTTTTGATACCATTTGCTTTTGTCCGTAAGAGTCTGTGCAGCTTCCTTTAAATACAAGTTTGCTAACTCCATTCGTGCTTAATGTGCTCATATCAGTACTTGAGATGGAGAACTCTCCTCCTGCATTCGAGCTTGCATTTGATGTGTTTATCGAAGTCTTTGCTGTTGCAGCAGCTCCTGTGGTAATTGCTGTTCCTGCCGAAATCTTTACGCTATCTATAAAGATCAATTAGTTATATTCGATAAGAATAAGCTTTACCTAATGAGAGATTGCAGCTCACACTTCCGACGCTTCCAGTTGTATCAATTTTAACTGAAAGGTTTGAGCATGAAGGAGCAGTCTGAGCCTGTGAATTGAACTTTAAGTTCATGCTTGCAGGAGCACTTCCATCTGTGACTTTCTGCACGTTCATGATCGGCCAGTCGCATCCGTCGACGAAGACGTTTGGTTGGATCTTGACAACAAAGCCTTTGTGAATCTGAGCCAAGTCGCCTAAGGTTACAGTAATAACGGTTGAGCTTCCTGAAACTGCCATCGTGCATGTTGGCGTCTTGAAAATGTATTTGAGGGTGTCGGCATCGAATAGAGTTGCGCAGAGATCAGTAGGAGAGCTTGTGAATATCAGTCCATCGGTAGGCGATTTGTATGTGGTGATGTCACTACCTGAAATGTCTCCAAAGAGAACTCCAAGTTCTTGAATATATTTTTGAATACTATCATTATCAAGATTGTTTAGTCCATATTTCTTCATTTCATCCTTGCTCATTGTTTCTTTTTGATTAGGGCATGTAGTCGCATCTTTTGCAACGGTTGTTTGTTGCGGAGATGTTGTGCTTGTTGATGTAGTTGTCGATGTTGTGGTCGAAGTCGACTTTGTCTGATCTGCGGTTTTTACCTCCCCACCAAATACTGTTGATTCTGTCGAAAATCCTGGACCTGTTGGCTTTGATGACTGTGAAGGGCTCGAGTCTGTTGAAGTTGTTGATCCTTTTATTTCAGTTGAAGTTGTCGAATTATCAACATTCATGTTCTTGAACTGAGACATGATGTAGTCGATTTCTGTTTTAGTGCTAGTTGAGTCTCCTCATCTCATCGATGCAAATGAATCGGTTACAGTACTTTTTGTCGAATTGTTATCAAACATCGAACCCTCGTTTCCGATTCTGCAGATTTTCTGTAGATTTGTACTTGCATTAGCCTTTTCTGCAGCTAAGTCTCTAAACTTAACGCTTGTTGAGCTGATTGTAATAGTGAACGATTTCCAATCGTTTGCCCATGCAGTTGCAACTGTTGCATCACACTTGCATCTTCCACTTTGTAAATCGATACTCATGCCGGTTTTGGGGCATCCTGAGCATGTAAACCTGTCAATACATCCACCAGCTCCGCAGTTGCAATCGCACTTTGCTCACCACCCAGTAAGTTTGTCAGCGTAGGTTCCTACTGGTCACGATTTTACTCATTTTCCTCTGAATAGGAAGAACCCTCTGTTTTTATCGCATCTCAAGCACTTTGGAGCGGCAGAAGCTGTCGAAGAAGTCGAAGAGAAAGCAGTTGCAGCACTTCCAGCAGCGCATGTTGAGATTTCAGATGCACATTTCAAACATCCGTTTGAGCATGATTTTCACATAGGTATGGCACCATTTGAATCAAGTAACGTGTCATCTGGACAAGTATCCACACATCTTCCCATCGGGGCCATAATTTTTCCTGAAGCACATCCAATACAAAATCCTGGATTATAAATGCATCCATTGCACGATGCATCTCACGATTGGGCATTTGCTAAAGCATTTCCTGAGCTATCACAAGAAAGCACGCTAGTTTTGCAAGGAAGACATGTTGTTCCACTTGTATATGTTCCTGGAGGACAGGTTGCATAGCATTTGTTCAGTCTATCGAACAAGTAATTAGTTGAGGTCGTTGCACATGTAAGACAATTATTTGCTGATCCTTTGCATGTCGCACAAGGTGATTGACAAGCTTGACATTTTCCAGTTACTCGATCTCCGAATTTTCCTGTTGGACAGGCAGTATCGGCAACACATGTATGTGTTGCAGCTGAATCATCTAAGAAGTATCCGTTATTACATCTGTCTCATGTTGTTCCGCTAGAGCATTTTCCTCAATTTGTGAGGCAGTTATTAACACAGTTGTTTGATGCGTCTTTGAAAGTTCCTTGTTTACAAGTATCTGAGCATATAGCATAGGTAGTTGTGGTTGTTCCTTCTGTTTTTGTCATACTTGATTTCATTAATCCTGATGCACATGTCAAGCATGTTGATGGATCGCTTGCTAAGCATGTTGCACATCGCTTGTCGCAGTTGGCACAAATCTTGACCAAAGTTGTATCTACTGTACTTGATTTAGTCGCGTCATAGTTAATTTTTGAAATTTTATCGAGAGTTGTCTTGACAGTATTTGCAGGACATGATGCAGAGTCGAGAATACATGTTTTTGTACTGAAGTCATAAACTGGCTTTGCACTTCCGTGTCAGGTGGTTCAAACTTGCTGTGTGCTTACTGTTGCTTCTTCAGAAAGTGGAGGACAGCTTTTTCCACATTTGTAAGTTGCTGGAGTTGTATCTGAGTTTGTAGTAAGTACTTTGAATCCTGATGCACACTTTTTGCAGTTATTATTGCTTGGACCTGTACATCCAGTAGTTGTATCACAAGATGCGTCACATGCAATGCAAATTCCTGTTGGATCTTTGAAGAATCCTGACGCACACGTAACGCTTGCCGCGGACGCTTGACATGATCCATCACTACTAACAAACTTTGTTGTATCGGCACATTTCATTCAGAACGTGCTTGTTGTCTTACACTCAGAACATGTCGCATCACAAGCAGTTCAGGCTCCACTTGCTGCATAGTACCCAGTTCCACATCCAGTTGCAGAAACGCAACGTTTTCCAGTTGGATGTTTATAGAAGTTTGTAGCACAGGTCAGTATTTGGATTTCTTTAGTAGTTGAATCGATTTGACAGGTAGCAACATTATCTCCACACTTTACACATCTACGATCCATCGGAACATAGCCTGCATCGCAAGTAGTTGCACAAGTGCCATCAGGTTTTGCAAACTTAGTCGAATCTGTGCATAGTATGCAAGTAGTTGCTGAGGTCGAGCATTCTGAGCAATCTCCGCTACAGGCTGTGCAAGTCATAAATGCTAACTTTGTCAATGTTGGTGGGGCCCCTGAAGTAGCCAAGGTTTGAGAGTTCATAAACTTTCCTGATCCTCAGTCTTTAACTCACAGGTTTGTAGTCGAGTCGAGGGCATATCCAGCACTGCACATCTTGCACTTGGTGTTATCGGTATCACTACACAAGGTACATCCAGTGGCTTTGCATGGAGCACATAGTTTCTTTGTGCTATCGCTTGGATCTGTGATCAAAGAAAGTCCTTTTTTCTTGTCGCATGCAGTACAAACTCCTGATGAATCACATGCTGAGCATCCAAATGGTTCACAGACTGTACATACTCCATTCTTAACATAAAGGGCAGCACCTTGCATTGCACATGATGTTACACAAGTTCCTGAAAACTTTTTAGCTGAATCTACTTGGTAAAGAGGTTCAACTTGAGCTGAACTGTTTGATTTCTGGAAATTCGACATTAGATTATTGTTCGTCACTAAGATTTGAGGCACTGGAAGAAGAGATTTAGCTGAATTACTGCATGTTAAGCATCCATCTGCTCCTTGAGTCGAACAAGTCGCGCAGTCAGCGTGACATGCCTGACATACATTTTGTTCATTAGCAAAGAACCCAGATCCACATCCAGTCGTGGCTGATACACAAGTCCTTGTACCGTCACTGGCTATTTTCAAATAGTAGTCCTTGCTGCATGAAGCACAGGTAGCATCATTACAGACAGCACAGTTTGCAGTTCAGCTTACTCATGCTGATCCGTTCCAGTATTTAGTCTTGTCTGTGAGGCATTGCTTTTGGTTACATACGTTGACGCTTCCTCCAGTTATTGTTTGAGCTTCTAAGGCATATCCAAGTTCAGTAAAGCAGGCAGTACATTGGGTAACAGAGTTTCCACCGACAGTTGCTGATGAGCATGTCTTACATCCGTTTCCTTGAGTTGAACACTTCACACATGTATTGCCGCTTGTCATATATCCGTTTGCTGGACATGCTGTTGCTACCTTTCCTTCAAGAAGGAACTTAGCAGAGGCTGCTTTAGTTCAAGCTAGGTTTCCATATTCAGTAACTTTACATTCGTCTCAATCAGTTGGGCATGCAATAGCAAGGGTAATAGTTCCTGGTTGGTAATCAAGAGGAAGTCTCTTATCAAGTAATGATGAAGAACAATCGTTGCTATCGTCTTTCTTTTGACCAATACCGAGTACTCCCATCTTATTGATGATGTCCATAACTTTTGGGAGATCTGCTTCGATTCCAACTTCTATTTTTATGTTAGATTAAGATTAGCAAAAATATTTACTTAATAGAAGTTGAGAGTCAGCCTGAGATGTCGATGAGTTAAGTCCACCGCTTGCATTTGATGTTGATGTTGTCGATGGAGTTGTTGATGATGACTGAAGGTTCGAATTTGGATCAGTCTGAGTTTGTGTTGTCTTAGTTCCAGTTGAAGTCTGACCTCCATATTTTGTTGCCATGTTGTTAACTCCTAAGATCTGATTGTTCTGGATGACCACAACTGCTCTCTTAGCAGGGACATCTGCAACACATGTTGGCTTTGTGGCTCCGAGATCCAAGATTGGAAGTGTGTTTGCATCACAACTTGTGCAATAGTCTGAAGTTCCAGTCGAGAAGTCGTTTGAAATTTGGCATGTTCTGCATGCAGAGTTACAAGCTATAAAGTGTAACTATATAAGTCTTACCTGTCTCTAGTACATGGGCATTAATATCACTTGTGACTCCAGAGTTTGCAACATTATTGAGCACTGGATAGTACCCAAGTCTGAGTCTTCTCTCGCATGTTATCGTGTCGCTGCGTACCACAACTAAATATCAACTCTTAGTCATGGTAATAGTAATCAAAAATGATAAATTTTAGTCAATGTTTTTCACTAACTAGTGCCAATATTTAAGATTAGTGAAACCATCTTATCCTAAAGCAAATGCAACTAGAATCTCGCTAACTTTAAAAGAGTCAACTAATTACTTATTTCTTAACTAAAATAACTTATTAAATGAACTCATGAAGGCTAAAAGTAAAGAAAATGAGAGCAATTTATACATTTATCTGGGTCTCAGTATCAAGTGGCTTGGTCGTCAAGCACGACTCCTGGGGCTTGGCATGACTTATTTCATAGCGAGCCGAGTGCATAATCAGAACATGTAGAGTAGGCTCCTCCAATGAGCATGCTCGTAATAAATACTCATATCAAAATCCTTTGCATGTTGGATTTCATATTATTTTTATTTATTAATATAAAATTAGATTAAAAGTTGGGCTTAAAAATACGATTTCTAAAACGGATCAAAAGTAAAAATGAAACCTCCACATTGAAAATTCTGATGATTCAGACTGAGATTTTAAGCAGAAATCAATAACAACATGGAGGAGGACTTAGCGAACAATTTGCCTAAATTCGAGTTGATTGTGAGACTTTAAACTAAAGATTTTTTGAAAAAATTATTGTAGATGAAGGTCTGACGATTATTCGAATAATCAAAATTCGTAGATTTCTGATGTAGTTGCTGCCAAGATTTTTTATTCAAGAGGATCGTTAAATGTTGTTAGTCATGCATTTCCTCTTAATTCGTATTCGCGAGAATTTAAGTGTACTCTACTCAAAATACAATCGCAGAGGAACTAAAAAATTGCCGATTTCCATATTTTTCATAAGATTCCTAAATGAAACTAAAGTCCAAGTTTTATTTGTCTCCGATTACTTTGAGAATCATTTAAATATCAACAAAGATCTTCACGATTGGAAAGTCTTAGCGATTTGGCTAAGTGACTGCCATCTAACCTCATATTAGAGTTTAGTTGTGAATGTATGCTTGTTGTTTAATAGACTAAAATCTTTTACTTTGTCGCATTTCTCCATTTTTAAATGACTGTAAATTGGATATTGGCAATGTTTTTAAGAATGCTCATATAACTAAATATCCAAAAGCATAACTGTAAACACAAAGACTAACGCAGTCAATGTTGGATTTCTCAGACTTCTTTATCAAAAATAAAGATTTCGATAGCTTAATTTTAGAGAAATTATGATCAAAAACAAACCAGAGGTAAAAAATATATTTCTTATAAATGGAAACAACACATTTTTACCTATTTTTAAGAAATCGAGGCTTGCTGGAATTAAGCAAAACGAAGATTGCGATTATTCAAAGGAAAATGATTTAAGTTATTTTGGATCTGCATAAGTTTTACTTTCCTCTTCAATAACTTTATCAACGATATAAATGTAACTGTCTGCTTAAAAATAAGCCTATTTCATGCCATCTTTTGATGAAAATTGATTATTAATATGCGATTGTCGTATTTCTGTGCAAATCAAAAGCAAGCATCGCTGCAGTTGAAATATTATTAAGCTTCGAGTGTTTATTTAATCAAAGCGTAAATATTGTTTCTCGTCCACAAATCAACTTTTATATAGTTATTATTTTTAGTCACAACATCTTATTAAATATCCGCTTGCAAATCCAAGATTTAGAGTTGGCCGATGGAGACCCATGACTTTTGGAAATAATGAAATCTTGAGCAGAATTGTAAATTTAGATCATCGGAATAATTTTCAATTTTTTCTGAGATTTGAATTTTATTGCTTAAAGTAAAGATAGAGGGAGTTGAAAAGGGAAAAGAGGGTTGAGTTCGGTTTTTTATTTCGAGATTTACACGGTTTGCGGTTATATGCAGATCACTATTTTGCAGGTTTTATCGACACTCATTTTTAGCAGCCAGAGCTGGTGAGCTTCGATAATGCGTGATGAAAGTATTGAAGTTTATTGGAGTGGTATTAAAGAGATTATGGAATTGAAGTAAAGGTGAGATTTTGATGCTTTTTTAAGATATTTACTGCAATTAGAGTTGAAAGAGAAGTTACTATGACTTTGATATGTTTATTGAAAATAATACATAGAGATGATGACTGGAATATGTTGAAGACAAATCATTTAAGGATTAAATCACATAAATTTTAAGTCTTTACCATAAGTATGTATCGCTAAATCTTTGTAAATTAGATAAGATGATATAAATTACACAATATATCTATCTCATAAAATCATAAATTTGAACTTATTTAAACCCTCTTTAATCATTTCTATCAATCTAGCTTCATCTCCAAAACACCTAACAACAAACTACTAATGAAATCAGCCTTTGAAGCAACCTAGTATTTTACTTTCTCCAATTTACCTCTCCCAAGCGACTATCTCTCGATCTTCAAAACTTCATATTGCATTCAATATAAAATATTATAATGGGGTTTTGGGGTTTTGGGGTTTTGGGG
>JAJLLT010029097.1:0-10914 GCA_027382605.1 Euplotes woodruffi | reverse complement strand
ATTTCTTCTTGTCCTTGACCCATTGAAATGTTGACAAACTTTCCGTTTTGCGCAGTGATACCTTTGGACTCTCCGACTCGCTCGACGTCTGGCGTCGGGTCAACTCCTGGGAACAATACAAAGAACATCGGCACTTTCGGCTTCATTTCGGCATAAGTGCTGAAGATATCAAACGGAGGCAAATCAATGTACTGTTTGCCGAGGTTTTCCTCGATAAACTGCGTGAGAGCACCTGTCAGTCGATCTGGTCTCATGGCTCTGAGCAATAGCAGTTTTTGGAACGGTGTGACTTCTTTGCATGACTTCGGCATGTCAGCTTCTTCTGACCGTTCGTCTTGGTACCATTTTCTCCACTGAGCAAACTCTCCTTCCATTTGCGATGACAGCGACGAGAAAACATCGACGGCTTCGAGTCCGAGTACTGCTGTCCACACAGCTTCTGACATGAACTTGAGAGACTCAGGCTGGGCTCTTGGCTCAAGCGGCATTTCTTTTTTGATCAGTGCACTTGCTTCGGCTTGGTTGATCTTGCCGTTTCTGACAAGAATTCTTAATCAAAGCATCGTTGCAACGAGCAGTCTGTGTCTGACAAACAGTCCTCGACGTGTGTATGCGAATCCTTCGTAGCAAATACTTTCGACGAGTTCTTCGACTCTTGCTGCAAGTGCTCTTGGAGTCAGTTCGTTGATTTCTTCATCAGCAGCATCATCGTCGGCAGCATCGGCGTCTGCTTCGACCTCAGGCTCAGCTTCTGGCTCTGCTCCAGGCTCTGCCCCTGGCTCTGCTCCAGGTCCTGCTCCGGGCTCTGCGTTCTTAGCTTCTTCGCCTTCTGCGGGTGCTGCAGCGACTGCGTCTTCTGGCTGGTCTTGTGCCTGACCTTTCTTCGGGTTCATCTTTGCGGCGACTAAGTCGATTGCACGATTGACAACGATGACGAAGGCGTCGAGCGAGAACTTGTAAAACGAGTGCACTTTGTAGAGCTCGTTCATCAAGAAGAACACCAAAGCTCCTCTGCTGCCTGCCGGTCTGTATGCCTCGGCTGCGTCGTTGATTCTTGCTTCTGTGACTTTGGCGATCTCGACTTTTTCTTGAATTTCGATTGAAATTTTCTTTGACGACTCGAGGTTTTCGATAAGAGTAATGTTTTCGAGGATGTCACCTTCGGCTGTCGTCAGCTGGCGCAGCAACTCTCGTTCGAGCTGCTTGAGTTTGATTTTGAACTCGTTCTGTTGCTGGATCAACTCTTCTTTCTGCTGAGCCAAGTCGGGTCGTTCTTTTCGGACGACCAGCGTCAATATTTGGTCTTCGAGTCCTGCCTCAGTGACTGTGAAGTTGATGAGCGTGCACTCTGCTTGAATTTCTGGCGGATAGTGTGGGTTCGATAGCTTTGTGTGCAGGTACAGACGGAAGTCTGGATGTAGTGCGATTTCTTTGTCTCCGAGCGGCAGGTACATCGAGCGGCCTCTCTTGATTGTAGCTCTGCTGTATATCGATGCAAGCACAGCATCGATGGACTCTTCCATGTTTTCGATGAGCACACACTGCCCTGCTGCGATTGAGACTTCGAGCGTTTGAAGCAGTCTCCTCATGTTTGTGAGCCGTCCGAGCTTGAGGTCTTGATCTTTCTCCTTTTTGATCCACGTAATTCCTTGCAGCTGAGGATCGATCATGAGCGGGTATCTTTCAGAGCTTGTCAAGATGCATCCGTTTTCAATTGAAACTCTGTCTGCTGGCAGCTTGCAGTTGTTCCACTGTGCGATCGTTGCTTCGTCAGTCAGAATCTTGATGACATTGGAGTCTGGACTCATCGGGATCTTGTTTGAAACAAAGAACGGCAGGAACTCTTTGTGAATAATTCGATCTCTGAAAGCTTTGTTGAATGGACCGACGTATGAAACAAATGCAGATGCAAGCAGCACATCACCAACGACGACTTTGAGTTGTTCAGTCAATGTAATAATAGCAGTACTCCAACGTTCAGACTCTGAGCCTAATGCATTGACTAATCTTTGAGCAAGATCAAGCCTTCTGGCACATCTGCCTGCTTCATTTTCAGCTGCTTCCTTTTCGTCCATTGCTTTTTGGAACTCGGCTTGAAGGACAGCCAGTTCTCCGTTCAACTTTGCGACCAACGCATCCATTTCAGCTTTAGTTTCGTTTGCAGCTCTTAACTGCTCTTGAGCTTCTTTGACAGCTTTACGTTTTGGCTCGACTGACTCAACGACATCGTAGTACAAAGTAATGTTTTTAACCCAATCGCAGATACCTGCACACGCCTGTGATTTGGATTTAATAAATTCTGGTGTGAATTCTTCGTTGTTAATTGTTGACCTAATTGCTTTGAAGTTATACTGTGGAATTTGCTGAGCATCGATATTTCCTTTGACATTTTGGAGCAACTGAATTAAGTATGCAGGGTCTTTCATCAATCCGAGTGCTGCCTTCCAATCGTTGTCAGACTTATATCTTCCATTTTTATCGATAGGAACAGACTTATCTAAAGTTGCCAAAATGTTGAGAACACATGAGAATGTTGATACAATTTCCTTTGGTGGCTTAGCGTATGCCTTCATTGTTCTGAACTCGCCGATATCGAGCCCGTTCAACGCATTTTGAGCTCGTTCGACTAACGGAAGGGCTTCATCTAAATCTTTTTGCACTGAAGTCAGCTTTTCATCGACATTCTTTTGAATGATTGCACAGTTTTGGGCTTCAGTTTCAGCTTTCCGACTTTCAATTTCGACTTTTGCTTTCTCAACTCCGACGATTTCAGCCTGCGCATCAGAAACCTTTTTCTTTTCTTCGACTTCGACTTGTTTGATCTTGAGATCGACTTCGAGTCGGGAGACGATTTCTCCAGTTTCCTTTAGCTTGACGACTCCGAGTTCGTAATCATCTTTGCTGCTCTCAAGCTCGGACTTCTTTCTGTTGAACATCGCCTTGAAAAGCTTGATGAGCTCCAAAAATGACTTTGGTGTGGTGTACACATACCGCTTTTCGAGTTCGAAGATTTGTGCTGACGCTGTGTTGACAACTTTCAGCGAGTAAGGCATGAACTCAGAAACAGATTTACGGATTTCATCGCTGTCTAATTCGATTTCATCAGTGAACTTCTTTGCGACTGAAAGTAGGGCTTCATCAGGCCATGGGTGGAACCAATCGATGATTGTACAGTTTACGAGGGCCGGGAACTTTCTTGCACGACCTCTGAATGCCTCTCCGACAGGTGAGAAGCAGATTGACATGTGAAGGTTCTTTCTGACTCGACTAATGAAGAAGTTCCAGCAGTTGTCTTTATTATCAAGAATTCCTGCGCCTTTTACAGCTGGTCGAATGTTGTTGACAATTGCATCTTTGTCTTCACCGGCATACAGATCGGGAATTTCTCCAGAAGACAGCAAGTCGTTAATGTAAACCAAAAATCTTTCGTTTGTGATCTGGCCTTCAGTGAACAAGAAGAAGACTCCTTCGTCTTTCATTCCTGCCTTATTGTACATCTCTTGCAGATCTGTCTTGAGGTCGTTCATGCCGTAAGTAGACGAAATCATGATTGACTTCAGCGAGTATGACAGAATAAACGAAGACAGACGTGATAGCGACTGCTTACCAGAACCGCCGACTCCGACAAGCAAGGCATGTCCACCATCAGCTGACACGATTCTGCAAATTCGGCAAACGTGAGACATCGCATCGTCAAACAACACCAAGTCCATGATCGGGTTGACGCTGTTGTACTCTCTGAGCGCCTCGTGCAGTCGCGAGCTCATTGCGGCTGCCGAAGCAAACTGGTCGTAGAGCTTGTCTTCTAGTCCATTGACAAAGCTTGCAAAAACGATCGGCTCCGAGGACTCACCGCTGAAGTACTTTGCCAGGTTGAACTTCGGGAACGACTTCTTGGCCATGTTGCCGAGCTCTTGCTTGAAGACGTTGATGTTCTCTCGCGACACAAGTCTGTCTCCGTAGATACGGTCGGACTCGTGGATCCAGAGTCGAATGAAGTTGTCAGCTTCCTTGATTGCTTCGGGCTTTGCTGACAGCAGTCCTTGGAAAATGTTGGTCAAGTGTCTCACGTTGAACTCGTAGTGGAAATTCTTTGCAGTCTTTCTGAAATTCTTCTCGACTTCTCCGTGTAGTGCAAGAGTGGCCTTGATGACTGGTGCAACGTACTCTTGGATCGAGCCTTTGAACTTCGAGAAGTGTGCTGTCAAGAATGCCGAGTAGATTGTGAACAGCGACGAGCTCTCTGGGAACGGCACTGCCAACATCCAGAAGTGTCTCTGAAGTCTCGGGTTGACGTAGAACGAACCGGCTGTCGGATTCATACAGGCGAACTTCTGAGTGTTAATGATGTCTTTGAGCTGCAGCTTTGTTCTGTCGTACCAGTGTCCGTAGTCTTGGTGCTGTCTTATTAATTCAATAGCAGTTTGTGTGTTGTAAGGATCCAGCTTTGGCATGTTAAGATCGTCGATGAAATAAATGAGCTTGGCTTTGCCAGGAGGCGAGAATGTTTTACCTGCTCGCTTTTCAAGATTCTGTTCAAGTATACCTTGCAATAGCATTGAGTCTGTGTAGAAGTTGAAGTTAATTATTTGGTAACTCCAAGCAGTTGCATCTTCTGCAAGTTCTTTGAGTAGACCTTTTGAAATCTGTGTTTTACCACATCCTGCGTTACCGACAAGCAATGGAGAATGGCCAACACAAATAAATTGTCTAAGTAAATACTGGAACGAAACAGTATCTGTCGTTGGAACTGTGAAGTTAGAAATTGGATCAGCAGTGTTGACTTTGAATTCTTTACCGAGCATTTTGGTCCACTCTTCGAGTTTACTGTTTGCAGTATCAACGTAGTAGTCAAAAACTCCACCTCTTGATGGATACTTAATTGTCTTCCATTTGTCTTTCCACCAGTTCGAGAAGTCTTTTCTGTATGATTTACCATCGACTTCGGTGAAGCCGGCACCAATGGACCAAACGCAAGCAAACACAAATATGTATTCGAGCCCTTGAATTTCTTCTTTGTCGAGTATGCTTTCGAGAAGTCTGCATTGGGATACAACCATCTGAATATCGACAACAGGTACCACAAACTTGAAGAACTTTTTGAGGTGCAAGAAAGTTTCTGGAAGGTATTTGTCGAACAAGCTTTGCAGCTGGTCTTTTGTGTCATCAGTGTATCGTTTAGATTTGATCCAGGACTTGACGTAAGATCTCCACTGGTATCCGCTGACATCTGAAATAAACAGAATTCCTGCTCTTGAGACTGTAGCAGGTGATGCGTACACAAGATCTCTGATTTCAAATATAAGTCTCATGTGGGGTTTAAGTGGGATTCTCTCGTTTGATGCTAATGTCAAAATCTTATTGTCATCCATGACAGAGTTCATTGACTCAATCCAGTTTGCATCAAGATCACCATCAAGAATAATCCACTTTGGAGATGTGTTGGCTTCTTGGACCAGTGTTCTCATAGTCTTGGACAAAAGTCCATCTCGCCATTCTCTTGTTGACATCATCACGTACCCGTAGAGTTCGTTGGCTGAAATAGATTTTGGATTGATGTCAACATAAGTTGTCTTTTGACCGGCTATTTCTTGAGCGCGTGCGAGTGTTTTCCAGCTGCTTGACTTTCCTCATCCAGGTGATCCGATGATAAAGACACAGTGTCTAATCTCGAGCAGTTCTCTTAACTGGACGACTTTTAAAATAAACTCTGGTTCAGGCCAAAGCAACGCGTCTTTTGTTGCAGTCTCGACATGGCCTTCGAACTCCATGTTTCGTTTACGTGGAACATCGATATTTGGAAATAGATCGTTAATCAAACCCATGAAAATATCAAGATCTTGAGCAACAATTTTAGGCAAGTTGAAGTCTCTCAAAGCTCTCATCAGCAATGCTCTCTCGTCAAGATCTGGCTCCTCACGCTTAAATCCTCCTGCAACGACAAGCACTGATTTAATGGCCCTAAGACCCCAATCATAGTGCATTTGTTTTGACAGCAAGTCTTTACACAAAGCATACAGTGTTGTGAACTTCTTAGCAAGCAGTTTAGCTCCTGTGAAACCTTCAGCCATCAACATGTTTTCACAAATCAGCTCGAGATCAGGAACGACGACAGTAATTGGTCTGAACAACGCTTTTAATCCTTCTGGTAGCTCTGATCTTCCTAAATATCCGGGGTTCATCGTAATAAAGACACCGCAAGTCGGGTCAAGCGAAATTTCGTCTTCTTGAAGTCTGAATCTTGCAACTCCTGCTCTAATTGCATCAGTGACAGACTTGAACTGGACTGAACAGACAGACAAGACTTCTGGAACCAGTCTGTTGAACTCGTCGAAACATCCCCAAGATCCTGACGATGCGAGTCCTTTGAAAATTCCACCCATTCCTTTGTAGTCCATTTGATCAGAGCAGTTGAAAACGTAGCAAGCTTTACCCATTGCTGATGATAGATCTTTTGTAGTCTCAGTTTTACCAGTTCCGGCTGGACCTGCTGGCGCACATCCCATCTTTAAGTGCAAGGCTTGAGTTGCTGTCACATAAATTCTGTCCGTCAACGGAGTAACGACAAGTCTCGGACCATTACCAAGGTACTCGTAGCCGTACCAAAATGCAGCATCCGTAATACGTAGTCTACAGTCCTCTTTTTCTGTGTCAAAGTATGCTTTTAGCTGAGATTGCCACTGGAATTCTTCGGGAGCTTTTACTTGCTCTCTCACTAAAAGGTCAATAATATCTCTCGAGTGTGTGTCCATTGTGATCATACACATGACTTTTGTTCTGACGTGCTTCTCAATGTTGCCTCTGACAATGTTGATCAGCTCGATGAGCATCGCCTTTTGTTCTTCAAGGCCTCGAGCAAGCGAGTTGTTCTTCATGTGCTGCTCAACGCTGTGGACCCAGCTGATCAAACTCATGACAAGTGTAATCTGAGACGGGTCGAGCAGCAGCCACTCGGCTCTGGACATTGTCGCGCTTGCTTTGTTCGACCTTCCGACGATCAGTCTGAGCGTGTTCCGCATTTTATCAATAACATCGGCAAGGTAGTTTTCAACTTTGCCTGACAACTTCAAAGGAGAATCAAACTCGACGTCTTCTTTGCCGACGCATGACTCGAAGCCAGTTGCAATCGGTCTGTCGCCGTCGCCCTTCAGGTACAGCGTGTTGATAGCCTGGAAAATCTTCGGCATGTGCACCATGACTTTTGTCGGGTTGTTACCATTTGATAGAATGTCGAGCAAGTCTGTCGTTGAGACAAAGTAAAATCTTGGGAATGCCCTTCTCTTGCCGTCCATGAAGTCGTTCAGTGCTTTCTCGCAAACGTTGAGTGAGCTCTGTGCTTCTTCGAGTCTCGACATGATGTTTTGTTGGTTTCAAAACTCTAAAGGCTTAAGAATTTGTTTTCCTTCGACGAGAATCGACTTGACTGACTTGTCGATTCCGACGAACTGTTCTGACTCTTTTGGAAGCTCCTTCTTGACTTCTTCTGAGTGAATAAACAAGTTTTCTAAGAAACTCCACGATCTCTGCACTTCAGTCAAAATCTGGTAGACTTCTGCAACGCCAGCCAAGCTCTTTTGCCAGTAGTTGCACTGGTCTTCGAACGTCGACAAAAATCTTGATGAGAACATGGCGTTGACTGCCACTTGGTTTTCCTCGAGTGCTTCGAAGTCTTCTTCTTTCATCTTGAGCATGTACACGTCGGTCTGTTTGTGCTGCTGCAGCTCGAACTCGACAAGAGAGTAGATTTCTTCGAGCTTATTGAGTGTTTTCTCCATTCTTGCTTCTTGCTTAGCCTGGTCGGTAATTTCTTCGACAGCTTCTGACTGTTGACTGAGGTTCAAGTTGAAGACGTCTCTCAATGTCAGCTTATCGTCAACGCTGAAGTCTTTTGCAATAGCTTTCTTTAAAGCTGTCCAGTGTCGCTCTCTCATGGCCTCGTCTCTCAGTTCAGCAATCAACGGCAAGAATATGAGCCAGTTCTTGATGTCTTGCATCAGTCCGACGTAGGCGTTGCACTTTCTGTCGCACTTGATGTCTTTGGCGACTTTCTGGAGCTTCTTGACATCTTCTTCCATGTCGTAGGGCTTGGTCTCTAGCCACTTGGACCTCATGAAGTCTTCGAAGGTCGCCTGTCACAGCTTGATTTGGTCCCACAGGATCTTCATCGACTCGACTTCGGTTCTGATGCTTTCGATGAGGCCATTTGAAGCTTCAATGATTTCTGGGACTCCGAACTTTTCAGCATTGTAGCCGTAGTCTTGGATTCTTGCAAGGAACACAGCGATCTCTGACTCGACGTCGCTCAGGCTGCGCAGCGACTCTTCGGGTCCGGTTTTGTAGTGGTACAAGCTTCGCTTCTTGAGCTCGTTTGTGTATGCTCTGAGGTCTTCTTCGAGCTTCTTGGTAATCTGACAAGTTTTTTCTTTTTCGTTTTCGACGGCTGAGGCAATATCTTTCTTTGTTTCTTTAGCGTGTCGCTTCAGGCCAGCCCAGCCATCAAAGCACTTTCTGATAGCTTTGACTTGCGAGTCTTTTGATATTCCGTGAGCTTGCATCAACTTTATCGCTTCGTCAACGCAGTCAAGCTGGAACACAATTTGATCATTTTTGCCGCTGACATTTTCGATGTGTTCTTTGACAAGAATAAGTTCTTTGACGTTTTTGATGTCTTTGTCTTTAAGATTGATGCCTTTGCCTGTTTGTACGATGAAATCGTTGATCTGTTCTAAGCTTGAGGCAACAAACTTGGCAAGCAGCGGTCCGGTCAGCTCGTTGTTGTTTGCTCGCGACTTCTCGCTAAATGACGCTGAGTATGGTGAGCCTCTGATCGGTACGATTTTGTGTTTGTCGTCTTCAAGTCAAATGTCAATATTGACTTCACATGGCTCGTCGACTGTGTACGTAACTAAGTAGGTTCCATCGTCATTGTCTTTAAGACTGCAGTCGATCTGCTTCGGTTCGCCACCAGCTCTGGCGATCTTGACAGTGAAGCTGTCTCTTCCGCTGGTTCTGTTTTCGTCATTGTTGTTTCTTGCTTGTATAATGAACTCTGTCGGACTGCCAATAGCTCCGCCTTCAAGCAAACCAGGTCCATAAGCAAGACATTTGTGTGACTTTGTATTCATAAAGAAGCTGAAGCTGCAGAACGTGTTTGTAAAGTCTCCTCCTTGAATGCTGAAGCGGACTTCGCATTCTTTGGGTCCAATATGTTCGAAGTTCGGTGTGACACAAGATCATTCGCTGTCGCTGACGTATAGTCCGCTGACATCAGTGAAGCTCTTACCGCAGATAAATCTGATTTTAATGTCGGCGCTGTCTCTGAATCCGACTCCTTTTACGACAAGTGGTGTTCCACCAGTAAGCTGGCCTAAGTTTGGTATGATCTCGGTAATTGCGTATGGAGGTCCGACGATCGAGCTGACGTTAAGTCCATATGCATCATCAAGCCATTCGTTTGCCCAGCCGCCGAACACAATAACTCGGTAGTTCTTCGAATCGTAAGCGACTGATGTGTACTCTCTGGCAGGCGGTAAAACAGGACCGCCTTCTCTGTCTTCGTCTTCAGTGTGTACTGGCATCCATCCGAGCGTCTCAATGTCAAGGACGCATCACGAGTTGACAGGAGTACCGAACTTACGTGGTCCACCTTCTGGGAAGTCTCCGACTTCACCTCCAAATACAATATACTTCCAACTCGGAATTGCTTCGACCATGACAGCTGAGAAGTTCCATCTTGGGCTTTCATTTACAATATCAGGGATACTCCATTCTCTGGTGGTCAAGCTGAAAACAGCGATGTCGTTAAACTGAGACTCAAGGTTCCAGCCACCATAAACGTAGAGCTTGTCTCCAACAATAAAAGTAGAGTGTCCGGCTCTTGGGTCACAGGGAGTGTTTACGTATTCAACACTTGTCCATAGTCCGGTTGCAAGACTGAAACACCACAGATCGTTGAATGCAACTTTTTGGTATTTAGTACCTCCGTGTCCTCCGAACACGTACACGAGTCCGTCAGCGTGTGCACCTGCGCAGTTCGATCGAGGACTCGGCATGGTATCAACTCCTGATTCATCGTCTTCTGGCTTAGCCTGTTGCTTGGCTGGATTGCTCCATTCCAAATGTTGTACATCAAGAATATAAGTGTCGTTTAAATTGATCACACCGACGCCTGACTCCGGCTATTATACGCATAAGATCTTAAAATCATAATTCTTTGATTGTTTCAATAGAAGTAAGACTTACGTTGATTGTGTGACCTCCAAATATTAGCATCTTGTTGCCGATGTCAACTGCCAGATGTTGAGCTCTGGCACACGGCTTTTGAGATCCTGACGTCTTCTCTCGTGACCAGTGAAGGTCCTCTAAACAATGCATATATTAACTCAAATCTAGATAGAGTTCAAACAGTTTATCTTGATAGTCAAGTATCTTAAAACAGACGAGTCATCGACCATGTTTAAGAAGGTTTTTGACAACTATAAACGATGGATACTCTGAACACTAGAAAGCTTGAGAACTTACTTAGTCCAATTCTTAGAATGTAAACTTCATCAAATAATTCGGGTTTCGTTTGGTCCTTGTTTGAACCACTTGGTATTCCAATACCGCCGAACATCACATAGCTGTATCCTACAGCTCTGAGGGTATGTCCAGATCTTTTCGACGGTGCATCTCCAGTGTTGTTCAGCTGCGCCCATAAGAGGGGTTGTGGCTAAATCAAATTGTTAAGCGAAGTCTCTCACAAACACAATTAACAATGTAGTTATAGATCGAAAATCTAAATCTTACCATCTTTCCGCTTTCTGGAAATTTAAATATTATAAATGAAATAAAATTTAAATTGATTTATATAAAATTATTTCCATTCAGCATTCACAGAGAATTTTGGGGTTTTGGGGTTTTGGGGTTTTGGGG
>JAJLLT010029093.1:0-10776 GCA_027382605.1 Euplotes woodruffi | reverse complement strand
ACGAAAATAACGCATAAATTGACCATTAGAGTGAATTTGTTAACAGTGCCTAGTTGGAGAGTTACTTGACTTAGGAACAATATTAAAATTAATATGACATACAATTTTAGAAGTGCACTTGAAGGAAAAGACACACGTACTTCTGAAATGGCAGAACATAATAATATTATTATATGGAAATGCTTCTAGTACACAGTTCGGCATAATTAGCGCGAGATGATATACTTTGACACTTACTAGAGGATATTACACTCTAACTATGTTTAGTTAATGTATGGCCATTTCTCACTTCCATAAGAAGCGCCCTTTTTTATATCTTTTCATCATACCAATTGGTTGAGGGGCGCATTTTTCAGTGATAAATAATATGACACAACTTAATATTCTATATTTTTGCTAAAAACAAAATTTTTTGTCAATTAATTTATAATAGAAATTGATGGGAAAAAAATCTACCTTAACCCCACCATGCTTAAGAAGTTAATAAAATAATATTTATTTATTATTTCTTACAGAGAGAATGATATAAGAACAGAAAGCTATAAAAATACTCACAAGCCCAAGCAATGTAACCATTAGTATCCTCCATATACTCTAATATAATAATATAGTACAACAAGCTACCAAATAACACAAGTTAATATTTAAATTATTTGGTAATAAATTGAAAATTCTTGCACTTTTATTCTATGTTTAGGTTAACGAATTATTGCTTGTTTCTTTTCCCTAAAGAGCATGATTTGGCCCGTTGGCCCTGGGTTATTGATACGTTTGAATTTACTGTAGCAAAATGCAGAAAATACAATTATACTGCTCTGCTTATACATACCTAATCGAAAGTACAAAAGATATGACAAAATTATCATTTCAGGAATTAATTTTGAAATTGCAATATTATTGGCAAGATTACGGATGTGCTATTTTGCAACCTTATGATGTTGAAATGGGAGCGGGAACATTTCACCCAGCGACAGTGTTGAGATCTCTTGGTCCCAAGCCTTGGAATGTAGCTTATGTACAGCCTTCTAGAAGACCAACTGATAGCAGATATGCTCAACATCCGAATAGAATGCAACATTATTATCAGTTTCAAGTTATATTAAAACCCTCTCCTGATGATATTCAAGATTTATATTTAAAAAGCCTAGAGCATCTGGGAATTAATATGCAAGCGCATGATATTCGTTTTGTAGAAGACGACTGGGAATCACCTACCCTGGGCGCTGCTGGACTCGGTTGGGAAGTATGGTGTGACGGTATGGAAGTATCCCAATTTACCTATATGCAGCAAATTGGTGGTATAGATTGTAGACCCGTAGCTGGAGAGTTAACTTATGGCTTAGAACGATTAGCATTGTATATTCAGGGTGTAGATGCAGTTAAAGATTTAGATTGGAATGGCCAAATAGGTGAGAAAGCTTTAACATATGGGCAAGTAGATTTTGAGGCCGAAAAACAGTTTTCAAAATTTAATTTAGAATTAGCGGATACGAAAATATTATTTCGTCATTTTGAAGACGCTGAACAGCAATGCGCCCAGCTGATCAAAGAGAATTTACCTATGCCTGCATATGAATATTGCATCAAAGCTAGTCATATATTTAATTTGCTTTGTGCAAGGGGTGTAGTCAGTGTAACCGAGCGTGCCGCTTACATAGCCAGAGTAAGACACTTGGCAAAATTATCTTGTGAGAATTGGATAGAAATGGATAAATCATGAGTGAATTATTATTAGAGTTGTTTTCTGAAGAAATCCCAGCAGCGATGCAGCAAAAAGCAGCTATTGGTTATAAAGAAATTTTTGCTAATTATTTTCAAGAACAAGCAATAAATTTTTCCAATATTAATGTATATGTTGGGCCTAGACGATTAGCAATTCATGTTTCTGGAATTGCTTCTTATATTGAAGCAACTAGAAAAGAAATAAAAGGACCTAAAACATCAGCACCAGAAAATGCCATTCAAGGATTTTGCCATTCGAATGGGATTAGCAAAGATTTATTATCTCGTCAAGAAATCAAAGGAATAGAATATTTTGTATACGAGCAAATGACAGCTCAGCAACAAACACAAGATGTATTAAAAAGTACATTAATGCACCCTATTTCAGCATATGTTTGGCCAAAATCAATGTTTTGGGGAAATTATCAAATAAAATGGGTTCGCCCTCTGAAGAATATTATGTGCATATTTGATGGCCAGGTGATTGATTTTAAATACGGGCACTTAGTAGCTAACAATATAAGCTTTGGCCATAGATTTATGAGTAATCAATCATTTGAAATATCTAATTTCGCTGACTACAAACAAAAATTAATAGATAATTTTGTAGTCCTTGACCAGACTGAGCGTAAGAAATACATATCCGATGAGTCAAATAAAATAGCAACTAAAATGAATTTGGTTATAAAGAAAGATGATGACCTTCTAGAAGAAATCAATGGCCTTGTAGAATACCCTCAAGTTTTGCTTGGAAAAATTGACAAAAAATTTCTATCTGTTCCTAGTGAAGTATTGAGCAGCTCAATGAGGAGTCACCAGAAATATTTCAGCTTATTTGATCAAAAAGGTAATTTTGCCCCGTATTTTTTATTCGTATCAAATATCGCAGCCACTGATCCAGAAGTAGTGATCAAAGGTAATGAAAAAGTTTTATCAGCAAGGTTATCCGATGCTTTGTACTTTTATAATCAAGATTTGAAAACTACATTGGAGCAAAAATCTCAAAAACTTGACAAAATCATCTTCCACGCAAAGCTTGGTACTATTAACGATAAAGTAAAGCGAGTATCAAAAATCGTTCAATATTTATTGCCAAATAACGAAGATATTTTAAAAGCTACCTTATTTTGTAAGAGTGATATCGTCTCTGAAGTAGTGGGAGAGTTTCCAAATTTGCAAGGGATTATGGGATATTATTATGCAAAATACGAATCTCTGAATGAAGATATAGCAATTGCTATACGTGACCATTATAAGCCTCAAGGGCCTAATGATAGCTGCCCAACTGGTATTGCTGCATTTTTGGCTTTGTCTGACAAGTTAGATAGCTTATGTGGCCTGATGTTGGCAGGGGAAAAACCTTCTGGTTCAAAAGATCCATTTGCACTAAGGAGACAAGCTCTTGGCATAGTTAGGATTATTTTAGAAAATGAGCTCTCTGTTAATGTAAAAGAGTTAGTTGAGTTAGCGGTAAATATATATGATAAAAATATAAATCTTTGTAGCTCTAACCAGATAATAGAATTTCTAGAAGAACGTATAAGGCATTTTCTAAAAGATAAATACCCGCATGAGTTGGTTAATGCGGTTTTGGATTTGGAAAAAGAGCCTAGCCTAGTTAATACTAAAATTAAACTAGATGCCTTAAAGGAATTCGTGAAAGAAAATGCTTATACTGATTTAATAGTTGCCTATAAAAGAGCTAGTAATATTGTTGCTAATTTTAATATAGTGGCCCAAATTGATGAGTCTTTATTTGATAATGATCATGAGAAAGATTTATATAATTTTCTAAAAAATTGTGAGCCTCAAATTACCACCGCCGTAAAGGAAAAAAATTACGCACAGAGTTTTAAAATACTTGCTACTATCCGTCCCACACTGGCTAGTTTTTTTGATAACGTGATGGTAAAAGTGGATAATAAAGCTGTGTCTAACAACCGACTTCTACTACTTGGTAAAATAAAAGAAAATTTTGATCAAGTTGCAAAATTTGATCAACTATAAATTGACAAGAAATATTATTTACAATACAAATAATAATAACCATTAATGGTATGTAAATAAACATTAGTTAAAATTATTAATATTTAAAAGGAGTAATTATGAAAAAAATGTTTGGTGGTATTAAAAAACATGGATTAGGAGGGGCCATAAATAAGCAAGTAGGCCAATGGTCAGAAGTAGTAGCAACTCAAGTTGAAAAAATGGAAGGGGGAGCAGAAAAGCATGGGGGATTAGGTAACTCTATGCTACATCAAGTAGAGGTCTGGGTAGCACCAGATAAAAGCTCAGAAGTTGAAGAAAGAGAGCTGCGCGAAAGGGAAGAACTAGCTAGACAAAGAGAAGTTGAGGAAAGAGAGCTACGTGAAAGAGAAGAACTAGCCCGAAAAAAAGAAGCTGAAGAATTAGAGAAAGTAATAGAGCTATCAAGGCAAGAGTCTGAGAAAAGATTAAAAGAGGAAGCCGAAAGAAACGATGATTGGAGTATATCTAATACTTCGGTCTCAGAGGATGGTATGAAGGTTACAGTACGGCTTAAACAGATGGCAAAAAAACCTTCTTTCAAAGAATATATAAAAGAATTTCTAGAAAGAGCACCTCAACTTGATGATGACAATGCCTTTGCTGCTATGAAAAAGCTTGAGACAGCAAAAGAAATGAACGATAAAGAGCTTGCTCGATTATTATTCAGTGTTGGTGATAAAATGATTGATGAACAAGTAGTTAAGTGGGTTGTTACTGAGCTTATAGGTGATGGTGAGGATTTTTAATTTATAATTATTTCTTATTGTGAATAACGCAAAAAAAGCTGCAAGTATAATCAGGAATGGAGGGTTGGTTGCGTTCCCTAGCGAAACAGTTTACGGCCTTGGGGCTAATGCTTGCAGTCAAGATGCGTGCTTAAAAATCTTTCAAATGAAAGGAAGGCCATCAAATAACCCTCTTATAGTTCATGTATCTTCATTGAATGAAGCCAAAAATATAGCACAGTTCAATGAAGATGCAGAGAAGTTAGCTAGCTTATGGCCTGGACCAATTAGTTTAGTCCTGCCTCGAAAAGATAGTGCTATGATTGCTGAGTGCGTTACTGCAGGACTCAGTAGTGTAGCACTCCGTATTCCAGCTGATCCTGTAGCATTAGCTTTAATAACTGACAGCGGCTGCCCAATAGCAGCACCCAGTGCTAATAAGTCTGGGACTCTAAGTTCAACAAATTATGAACACGTAAAAAAAAACTTTGGTAATGAAGTGTTTATTTTGTCCTCCTCTAGAAAAAGTTCTTATGGCCTAGAGTCAACAATTATAGATCTTACTTCTCCAATACCGATAATATTACGCTTTGGCTTTATTACTCCAGAAATCTTAGAAAAATTACTAGGAAAAAAAGTTGAAGTAGCTTCCAAATTATCAGATATAAAAGCTCCTGGTATGCTTTTAAAACATTACGCACCAAAAACGAAGCTTCGATTAAATGCAGAGATGTTAAAAAGCTCAGAAATTGGTTTGAATTTTGGTAATAGCCAACTCAATGCACTTGGATCAATAAATTTGAGCCCTGCTGCTGACCTAATAGAAGCTGCAGGAAATTTATTTGATTATTTACATACTTTAGATGAATTTTGTCAAAAAAATAACATAAAGTCGATTGCTGTTGCCACTATCCCAAATATCAGCATAGGTCTTGCCATAAATGATAGACTGGATAGAGCTGCAGAGTAAGTTTTAAAACAAGTTTTTTATATTTAACCTGAATTTTAGATAATGGTTGTAGTTTTGCATTAAGATTTCTGACTACTCATATCTTCTATATCAAAGCTTTCATTTTAATCCTTACTATTTACGTAAGTGCCTATTTCTTCATCCAGCTTGATTATCGGTTAAGGCAGGAGGAGGCAATTCTGTTACTTCCTTCTCTGTTTCAAGCTCAATCATTTCAGATTTGGTAGCAAATACTTGTAGGCGCTGAAGAGACTCTTGATCTTTCTTTAGTCCACCATCTATACCCATTGTATTAAGTTTTTTGGCTTTAGAAAGAAAATTCCGGTTAAAAGAAGCGGCAAATTTATCATAATTGCTCACTACATTAGAAATACTATTACTAAGCTTTGCAGAATATTCAGCCATCAAGCTAATAGAAGACATAAGTTTCTTTACTTCTTCAATTATTTGCAAATGATTATGCATCATCATTTGCTCTGATATTTGAAACTTGGCAAATGATAGCATGTTCATAAGGCCTGCTGGTCCAACAGGAAAAATACTAGACTTCCAAGCTTTATTTAAAAAATCACTATCGGCTTCTATCAACTTTTCTACTGCATGTTCCGAAGGAAGAAACATTAAAGTAACTATATTTGTTAAGGAGTAACCTTTATTTTCTATATTTTTTCTAACAATATCTGCGTAGCCTTTACCAGACAACGACTTCAAATGATTATTCATAGTCCTAGAAAGATTTTTTAGATCTCCCTGATCTTCTACTAAAAATTTAGAAGCTTTCGCATCTACCACCATCAATTTGTTACTCGGAAGAAAAATTACTGCATCAGGCCTAAAAATGCTTTGGTCTTCATCACTAGTGCTATATTGCATAATAAAATCTAACCCCATCCTAAGACCGGATACTTTCAGGATATTCTCTAGAGTAATTTCAGCAAGGTTCCCAGCACCTGATGGAGAAAGCAAAGAATTCTTGATTATATCCACCGTATCTCTAGACAAAGATACTTCTTTGCTAAGCGATCCCACCATACCAACTATTCTCTCGAACTCTGCATTAAACCGGGAAGTTGTTTCTTTGATGCTTTTTTCTGAGAATTCTCTAGTTTCCTGATTCTCCTTTTTATGGATTTCAATTAGTTGGTTTGATAATTGATTTCCTAACTCAAAAAGTGCCGCTTTAGTTGCATCATTCGAGTGAGCTTTTATTTTATTAAACTCTTCAATTAAGCTTTCTTGATATTTAGCTTGTGATAATAACTGCTCTATTCTCTGGATAAAGACAATCTTTTCACTTTCCAATAGATTATTTTTATTTTGCTCTTCTTGAAGGAGTTTATTAAGAAAATCAAATTGCAAATTATAGCGTGTGTTCTTATAAAAAGAACACATAAACCCTATACCAAATATTGTAGCTAATATTATAGAACTATATAATAATATCATTATGTAAAACACATTGAATTTAGAGGATTATAAAACAGGTTAATAACATTATAACATAGGAATCTTCTCTAGCAGCAATATATACTATCCTTGCTGGGGAAACTATGAAAGCTTTATATTTATCCTAACATTTCTATAGGCACTGTTAACAAAGCTTTATAATGCAGCATTTTGTTCATTTAACACCTAAGCTATCTAGAAAATCACGCAATTCTTGACGAGCAGCTACATGAGATAAACTAAAAGTTTTATTGAAATTTGCTTTTTTCAAGTCAAGTAAAGTAAGACCAAAAGGAAATAACTCTCTAAAAATAACACGCTCACTAAAGCCCGGCAAAACTCTAAAAGACACTCTTTTTGCTAATTTCTCAAGTGCAGAAGAAACATTTCGTTTATTCTGAGCGTCTATGTTACTAAGACGATTACGCACTACAATCCATTCTATTGACCCTCTATCTCGAGCTGCTCTTTCCATCTTTTGTTCCCAAAGCATTTGACTATAAATAGATGGTTTAGAGATCTCAAAATTATCTCCATTTATTTTCGCTATTACATCCAAATCAACAAAACTATCATTAATGGGAGTAATCACAGTATCAGCATATGAATGAGCTATTCTTGACAAGTTAGTGTGACTTCCAGGAGTATCAATCACAACATAATCAGCATGATTTTTTGCCATGTGAAAAGCTTGTTCAAATTCTAATCTTTCTTGCCTGTCTTTTTCTTCAATATAATCATTAATCGCTTCTTTTAAATGAAAATGCAGAGGCATATCAACTTTATGCTCTGGGTTCTGCTGATTATAATCCTCTCTCTTATTAATATAAGAGGTAAGAGAATGCTGCCTAGAGTCTACGTCAATACTTGCAACGTTATAACCTTTATCAAGCAAACCAATAATCAAATGCATTGAGCAAGTTGTTTTGCCAGCTCCCCCCTTTTCATTACCAACAACGAAAATTCGTGGGTTCTTATTTTGACTCATAGTTATCTCGTACAAACTTATTGAGTAACCTTACTCCAAAACCTACTGCTCCTTTTGGACAAATTGGATTTTTACCAGCCTTATCCCAAGCAGTCCCCGCAATATCAAGATGAGCCCATTTAACTCCTTCTTTGATAAAACGAGCAATAAAATGAGCAGCTGTTGCGCTTCCGGCCATCCCTTTTTCGCTTCCAATATTTGCTACATCAGCAACAGACGATTTTATCATATCATCATAATCTTTATGAAGAGGCATTCTCCATAATTTCTCATTTGTCTTAAGAGATGAATCTATAAGTTTTTGAGCAAGATCATCATCATTAGCAAATATTCCAGCATAAGTACGACCTAGCGAGATAACAATTGCTCCCGTCAACGTAGCAAGATCAATCACACAATCTGGGTCAAACTTTTCTTGTAAATAAGTAACACAATCACACAACACAAGCCGTCCTTCAGCATCTGTGTCTAGCACCTCAGCTGTTTGG
The DNA here is from genome assembly GCA_027382605.1 of Euplotes woodruffi. Lineage (NCBI taxonomy): Eukaryota > Ciliophora > Spirotrichea > Euplotida > Euplotidae > Euplotes > Euplotes woodruffi. The sequence continues at coordinate 2,409 of JAJLLT010029093.1, read as the reverse complement.
CCTGACATGGTTTTTACCACATCTGCTGGTCTTTGTGCTCCTCCACCGGGCATATTTTCAACTAAACCAACAATTCCCACAGCATTAACCTTTGCACTTCTGAGTGCCAGGGCTTTCATAACACCGACCACAGCAGCCGATCCTGCCATATCGTGTTTCATATCACTCATACCAAGCGAAGGCTTTATCGAGATACCACCAGTATCAAATGTTACTCCTTTACCAACAAAACATACAGGTTTTTGATCAGATGCCCCTCCATTATATTGCATGACTACTAGCTTAGATTCATTGTGAGAGCCCTGACCTACTCCAAGCAACGCTCCCATCTGTAAATCCCGCATCTCTCTTTCTCCTAAAACTTCTATATCGATACCAAGTGGTTCAAGTTTTTCTAGAATCTGTTCTGCATAGCTTTGCGGATATAATACATTTGGTACTTCACTAACTAAATTCCTTGCAAAATAGACAGCCATATCAACCGCTTTAAAAGGTTCAAACGCATGGTAAGCAGATTCAACATCAGAAACAATTATATTAAAATCCTGTGTTACAAATTTTTCTTGTTCTGTTTTCTTAGTAAAATACTTATCAAATTTATATGCAGCAAGTAGTGCTCCACTTGCAAGGAGAGATGCAACCTGATTGGCATTAAAATCACCTACTCTACCAAAAACTTTAATTCCAACTCTCGAAGCTTTCACTTCTTCTGCTTTAGAATATATTTTTCCTCCTAACTCTTCTAATTTATACTCAGAAACTTGAGACTCATTACCTATACCTAAGATAATAAGGTGTTTAATTTTTCCATCTTTATCTACTGCAGTTAAAGAATAAGCTTGTCCAATTTTGCCCTCAAATCTGTTTTTATCTACAATAGTTTTAGAAATAACACCTTGATATTTTTGATCAATAGCCATAACTTCGTTGTCTATTTTTAGCTGATCATTAATCAGAACTGCTATAGCTTCATTTTCGTACAAATCTTCACTTTTAAAAGAAATATTCAACATTGTGGCCTCAAAAAATTTATTAATTATCAATTATTGACTAAGTTATCCCTAGATTGGTAAGTTTGCAATTAATTTAGCACCCTCTACTGCGAAAAATCAGCGGATAAATTGCTATATTTTGATATATTTATATATATATTTATAATCATAATATTCTCGAGAGCTAATTTTAATATGAAATCTCTGGAAAAAAGAAATCTTGCCCTGAATTCAGCGCAAACATAGTGTTTTTATTAAACACTGCTAGTATATCAAATTTGTTTTATCAATAATAAATGTATGAACTTCATAGAAATATACTTATTACTTTTTACTGATGTTTTAGTAAGCAATCTGGCTATCAACCCCTCTTCAGAACTAGTGATTCATTCAATGAAAATCTTTAATTTATATAATCCATATTTAATTATAAATGGCAATGAATCCGAGATTTATAGCGATGGTGTACTTCATATTTGTCGAAGTTATAAATAAGCTAATCGCGCATTCTCGTTTATATTCAAAACCGCAAAAGCTACTTTACGTTATGGCTTTCACAACACTTATCTTTTTTGTGCAGATGAACTCGAAACTTTCGTCTGTTCAACAAAGTAATCTTTACGAGATTATGAATATCGAAAGAAAAAGCTACAGTTTCGATAACTGCACTGATATTATAAATCGTTTAGTAAACAGCAAGAATGTTGCTTCGTTTACAAAAGCGGAGACAGAGAGATTTGAGCAGCAACTCAGCACAGTGACAAATAAGACTCACAATCGGTATTATGAAGTACTAAATACTTATTACATTCCTTCAAGTAACAGCCAAGCAGATATCAAGATTGATCAAGAAGTGATGATAAAATCGATGATTCTCTACTCATCAACTTTCTTCGTCTTCTTAATCGCCTTTTCAGAGCCAAAAGGCACTGAAATAAAAATTGTGAGCTTCATGCTGATTTTATTTTTCTCTTTCGAGGCGGTTGCCATTTTAGAACCATGGTGCGAAGATTTTGTTGATGATGCCTTTCCTATTTTATCGAAATTAACTATTTATATGAAAATATAGAACTGTACAGAATTTGTGTACAGTTCTTCATCCACGTCTGAGCGAGCTTTTGAAGGATTTACTACGACTCGGATGTTAAATCAATTGAAGACCGCTTGCTTCTATGTCTTGAAAAGATCAAAACGAATACTGTAATATTACACAACATACTCAAAATATGGCATAATGATGAACACCCGGACAGACAAGCTTACCTCAATAGTATTAGAGAGAACAAAAGGAAGCTCGAACTATGGCAGGTCATAGTCTACCTTGCTGTGTTGTATTTGACCATTAGACTATTTGGAAATCTAATTAAAATCCATTATCAATAAACAGATAGTTTTCTGGGGTTTTGGGGTTTTGGGG